>JAWQUT010000871.1:140404-150945 GCA_033807755.1 Ellobium chinense
CCCATCACATCCCCTAAACTCTCTAACCCCATCACATCCCCTAAACTCTCTAACCCCATCACATCCCCTAAACTCTCTAAGCCCATCACATCCTCTAAACTCTCTAAGCCCATCACATCCCCTAAACTCTCTAAACCCAACAAGTCACTTAGACTATGTAGAGCCAGTGTCAGACAACGCTAGATGAAGCGGAAAGTTCATAACTTGAGACCTCGGCACCGTCCTACAGACCATATTAAATCATACGATACCCTATTATTCCAATAAAACAGTCTTTCAAACGTCTATCATAATGATATAACGCCTCTGCTGGCCCCAGACAACCCACAGGGTTACATTATCCAAAGTCCAAACAACTGTTACAACTACCGTGCGCGTGGCGGCTATAAGCTTACGTCAAATACGTTCTAGCCACATGGCCAGTGCTCTGCGGACGGCTGATAGCATGTTGGTATGAAAGTTTTAATTCCTCTGTGAACAGTTGATATGCCAAACAAAATCATGCTGAGGCAATAAAAGTGCAGAATATTTTTCGAGCGTACACTATCAAACTGTACGTTTGAATTTGGAATACCAGAACCTTAATTAAAAGCTGAATAATACATTGTCAGGTAGAGGTGTCTGTAGCTGCTGGAACGTAAGTGATATCAGCGTTTTTGCCACAGGCTTTGCTGATCGGGGAAGGGGAATAATTCCGGACGCAAGGGCCAAACCCGGTAACTCTAGCTCTCCTTACTGCGTCATATCACATACGCGCACGGTAACAGAACGATGCTCTTTCTTCCCAGACTTCACTCGGTGTGCATCATAGATAAATTTTAGAGAGAAATAGTAATGAAAAATGGAAAATTATTTTTGATGTGCGTGTCCTATCAACAGCCGCCACATCAACGGTGAACTTGATCGGTGGGTGATTGACAACATATTCGGTTAGCAATAATCAAATTTGCACAACATTCAAAACTGATCTAACTGATGTCATGTACAACAATAGAGATTTAGATATGGGCTGGAGATTATTTAGAGACATAAAGATTTGCTACTTCTAACTACTGTACACTTTCACTACATAGTAATGACAAGGGGAATCCATCCATCCATCCATCCATCCATCCATCCATCCATCCATCCATCCATCCATCCAATCAACATCCACTACTTACCCCTAATGCCCTACACAGACACCTAGTGAAAGAGTTGGAAGAGAAAATGTTTTGAGTGAGTTTATCCTATGATAACACAGTAGACCTTCATTAATTAACGTGCATGAACTTTTTTTATGTCATAGCCATCATTATTGTTACTACCGTCAACGTCATCATTATCATCTTTATTTTTACCATGATTGTAACCGACTACGTCATGCACTAAACAATAGCAATTAGCAGCTTTACAGCCAAAGCGCGCCAAAGCTATCTGTCTAGAGATATACTGTCTGGAGCCATACTGTCAAGAAATATACTATCTAGAGCTATACTGTGAAGAAATATACTATCTAGAGCTATACTGTGAAGAAATATACTATCTAGAGCTATACTGTAAAGAAATATACTATCTAGAGCTATACTGTGAAGAAATATACTATCTAGAGCTATACTGTGAAGAAATATATCTAGAGCTATACTGTGAAGAAATATACTATCTAGAGCTATACTGTGAAGAAATATACTATCTAGAGCTATACTGTGAAGAAATATACTATCTAGAGCTATACTGTGAAGAAATATACTATCTAGAGCTATACTGTGAAGAAATATACTATCTAGAGCTATACTGTGAAGAAATATACTATCTAGAGCTATACTGTGAAGAAATATACTATCTAGAGCTATACTGTGAAGAAATATACTATCTAGAGCTATACTGTGAAGAAATATACTATCTAGAGCTATACTGTGAAGAAATATACTATCTAGAGCTATACTGTGAAGAAATATACTATCTAGAGCTATACTGTGAAGAAATATACTATCTAGAGCTATACTGTGAAGAAATATACTATCTAGAGCTATACTGTGAAGAAATATACTATCTAGAGCTATACTGTGAAGAAATATACTATCTAGAGCTATACTGTGAAGAAATATACTATCTAGAGCTATACTGTGAAGAAATATACTATCTAGAGCTATACTGTGAAGAAATATACTATCTAGAGCTATACTGTGAAGAAATATACTATCTAGAGCTATACTGTGAAGAAATATACTATCTAGAGCTATACTGTGAAGAAATATACTATCTAGAGCTATACTGTGAAGAANCCCCCCCACCTTTTCAAGTTACCCATGTACCTATCACCCAAATGTGAGTCTCCCAAATGTCCAAAATGTTTTTGTACTCACCCAAGTTCATCCCAGGTAAGAAAAGTTTTCCTGGCTGGGTGTTCAATATGAAACATGGCCATGTTGGTCTGTCCGCTGATATCACCTGCCTGTTTCCGTTTTTTCTTATTTGTCCTCTAACACAACACACAGGATCAAGTAGAAACAGTTTCACTCATTGTGTCCGACATACAGGATCACGTAGAAACAGTTTCACTCATTGTGTCCGACATACAGGATCAAGTAGAAACAGTTTCACTCATTGTGTCCGACCTAGTCCAGGAGAAGATTGCTCGTGATCACAGAGACTTGGCCAAGGTCAGAATCAGACTGGATGTAGTGATAATTTACACCTGATCTTTTCCTAAACGATGCTGCAGATATTTTATTGTTGTGTCTGACTCTTAACTCAAATTTAAGCAATGATTATAACAACTTAGATGTAGATGTAGATGTAGATGTAGATGTAGATGAGGTATATTATTGTACAGTATGAATTCTGGCCTGTCAGTGTCGGATTGGTTAGAGGAAATAGGCGGAGAGGTATGGAAGTAAAAAAAGGGGGGGGGNGGGGGGGGGGGAGGAGAAGGTGGGAGAGGATAAGAGTGAGTGGCCACGTCAAAATTGAAGGAGAGAGGGAGAAAATTTAGGCTGATCTCACCAACTTCTCCAGATCCCGTGTAGAGGATGGACGAAATACAGTAAATGAACAATCCAAAGTTTGAGAATCACAAGGAAGGGGACGGACGGCCGGACAGACGAACACACACACACACACACACACACACACACACACACACACACACACACACACCACACACACACACACACACACACACACACACACACACACACACACAAAATGAACAAAATGAACAAAATGAACAAAAACAAACAAGCAAAAAAAGGAATATAAAAGTAAAAGAAATTAAAAACTGTCTACGAATAAACTAAAGCAGTTAATTAATGTTCTCAACAAAAAATATTCACAGAATTCTGTTGTCAAGATCCGTATTTGTTGATAGATAAAGTCTAGATTATCTACTCCTACTCCTGCCCTCTCTGTAGACAATCGGTTGGCACAAACAGGAAAACCATCTGTGCACTTTCACTTGTTGATCAAGTTTCCAAACAAGTCACATTGCACCAACCACCAGAAATGACTGACAGCACGTAGCTGCACGTATAGACTGTCCTACATTCCACTAACTCCTACAAAACAGAAGATCAGGCGTTGACAACTCGTAGAACGTCTAGCCAGCCAAGGAGCTACAGACAGACAGACTGTATACACTACAGACTTTATGGTGTTGACAAAAGAGAAACGCGTCGATCTTCTCTCCAAGACGGTCGTCTCAGGCAGAGCTAAGCACGGCTTTGTGTTTTCACTATAGTGTCAAAGTTCCCTGGGCAAATACACACGCTCTCTCTCTCTCTCTCTCTATATATATATATATATGACCTCTGCCCATACCATTCCCTAATACATATAACAAGTGTATTCAAATACTCTTAGGCAATCATCGATCGATCGATCGATTTATTTATCGATTACTGATTTTATTATGTGAGGTTATGTTCCTATGTAAAAAGTTAATAGATGAGAAATCCTCACCGGTTCATTTATATTTTGTTCAACAAACGCTCAAGTTATCGACTTCCTGCAGTATAAAGTTCAATGTCATTTCAGCAAAAGCAGAAACATGGTCTACGCTTGCTTCTTTGTAGGATCAGATCTTCTAGATCTAGATGCACTAACAAAAGTTACTAACACGAAAAGTATAGTAACTCACAATATTTGTTAAAGATCTACCCGTGATCAGCTGAAGGACTGCTATTCACAGGATAAAATCCAATGAAATAAAACTACCAAATTACACAAACACCAAACGCATTCAGTATTCAATATGGTTGTCTGTGACAGTACAGTACCGTTCACTTGTCACCAGCGGGCGTTCATAGTTGCCAGTCACCGTCACAGGCACCGGGCCGGTATCAACAGACTGGACTTTCCATATCGCCAGCTAAGGTCACGTGATTGACAGACGATTAGGCCACAAGCCCGTAGGATAAATCACTTAATGATCTTAGTGTGCTGAGTGGCTGAGTGGCTGAGTGGCTGGGTGGGTGGTCTGATCTTAATGCTCTTAGCTTCACACAACACAACTGACCGGGCACAATACAAAGCTGGACTGATATTGCGTTTGACAGACAGAGGCAGGAAGTGAGAGAGAAAGAAAGAGAGAGAGAGGGCGAGAGAGAAAGAGAAAGAGAGAGAGGGAGAGAGAGAGAGAAAGAGAGTGAGAGAGAGAGACAGAGAGAGAGGGAGAGAGAGAAAGAGAGAGAGAGGGAAAGAAAGAGAGAGAGAATGAGAGAGAGAGAGGGAGAGAGAGAGAGAGAGAGAGAGAGAGAGAGAGAGAGAGGGTGGGGGAATGGAGAAGAAAAAGAGAGACAGGGAAGCGAAAAATAAGAAAAATTGTAGGAACCCAAAAAGTTCTATAAAGTTTACACAGCATATACACAAAACTCCGCTTACTCACAACTCAGTGACATCACGAAAAAAATTACAATTAAGCGGAGTAAATGATTATGGCGCATTATTTGTTTCCGATGTTCATAATGACTCATAACGAACTGTACAGACCTACAGTAATAATCAGTTCAGCCAAGTCACAAGTCACAAAGGCCTGGTCAAAGTCGACATAGATTCCCTGAGAAAGAAATGAAAAGAAAAGAAAAGAAAAGCGTCTGTCATTCTTTCTCTCCCCTCTTTTATCTGGAGCTAGCAAGACCTCCATCACGTCTGTAGCAGAACACAATCTCTGTTTCTGTAAAGGATTTGGATTGATCGAAAATGTCTGCGATCTGTGAACGAATATTTGGGCCTGTCTGAGGTCTGTTTGCAATCCGTGTGAAGCCCATAATAAATCGTCTCTGTAGCCATTATTATAGCATCTTTATCTTTGTAGCCAGTCTGAACAGCATCTTTATCTTTGTCTTAGGCCTCTGTGTCCTGCCTATAGGTTGCCCGTAGCCTGTCTTGGTCCTATCTGTGGCCTGTCTGTAGCCTGTCTTGGTCCTGTCTGTGGCTTGTCTGTATCTTGTCCGTGTCTTGTCTGTAGCCTGTCTTTGTCCTGTCTGTAGCTTGTCTGTATCGTGTCCGTGTCTTGTCTGTAGCCTGTCTTTAGCTTGTCTGTAGCCTGTCTTGGTCCTATCTGTGGCTTGTCTGTATCTTGTCCGTGTCTTGTCTGTAGCCTGTCTTTGTCCCGTCTGTGGCTTGTCTGTATCTTGTCCGTGTCTTGTCTCTAGCCTGTCTTTGTCCTGTCTGTAGCTTGTCTGTAGCCTGTTTTTGTCCTGTCTGTAGCTTGTCTGCGTTCTGTCCGTATCTTGTCTGTAGCCTGTCTTTGTCCTGTCTGTAGCTTGTCTGTGTTCTGTCCATATCTTGTCTGTAGCCTGTTTTTGTCCTGTCTGTAGCTTTTCTGTAGCCTGTATTTGTCCTGTCCGCGACTTGTCTGTAGCCTGTCTTTGTCCTGTCTGTGGCTTGTCTGTCTCCTGTCCGCATATTGTCTGTAGCCTGTCTATGTCCTGTCTGTAGCTTGTCTGTAGCCTGTCTTTGTCCTGTCTGTGGCTTGTCTGTCTCTTGTCCGCATATTATCTGTAGCCTGTCTTTGTCCTGTCTGTAGCTTGTCTGTAGCCTGTCTTTGTCCTGTCTGTGGCTTGTCTGTCTCCTGTCCGCATATTGTCTGTAGCCTGTCTTTGTCCTGTCTATAGCTTGTCTGTAGCCTGTCTTTGTCCTGTCTGTGGCTTATCTGTATCTTGTCTGTATCTTGTCTGTAGCCTGTGTTTGTCCTGTCCGCGACTTGTCTGCAGCCTGTCTTTGTCCTGTCTGTGGCTTGTCTGTCTCCTGTCCGCATATTGTCTGTAGCCTGTCTTTGTCCTGTCTGTAGCTTGTCTGTAGCCTGTCTTTGTCCTGTCTGTGGCTTGTCTGTCGCCTGTTTTTGTCCTGTCTGTAGCTTGTCTGTGTCCTGTCCGTATCTTATCTGTAGCCTGTCTTTGTCATGTCTGTTGCTTGTCTTTGTCCTGTCAGTAGCTTGTCTGTGTTCTGTCCGTATCTTGTCCGTAGCCTATCTTTGTCCTGTCTGTGGCTTGTCTGTCTCTTGTCCGCATATTGTCTGTAGCCTGTCTTTGTCCTGTCTGTAGCTTGTCTGTAGCCTGCTTTGTCTTGTCTGTGGCTTGTCTGTATCTTGTCCGTATCTTGTCTGTAGCCTGTATTTGTCCTGTCTGTAGCTTGTCTTTGTCCTGTCAGTAGCTTGTCTGTGTTCTGTCAGTATCTTGTCTGTAGCCTATCTTTGTCCTGTCTGTGGCTTGTCTGTCTCTTGTCTGCATATTGTCTGTAGCCTGTCTTTGTCCTGTCTGTAGCTTGTCTGTAGCCTGTCTTTGTCCTGTCTGAGGCTTGTCTGTATCTTGTCCGTATCTTGTCTGTAGCCTGTATTTGTCCTGTCTGTAGCTTGTCTGTAGCCTGTTTTTGTCCTGTCTGTAGTCTGTAGCTTGTCTGTGTCCTGTCCGTATCTTGTCTGTAGCCTGTCTTTGTCCTGTCTGTGGCTTGTCTGTCTCTTGTCTGCATCTTGTCTGTAGCCTGTCTTTGTCCTGTCCGTTTGTAGTCCGTATTTATCCTGTCTGTAGCTTGTCTGTGTCCTGTCCGCATCTTGTCTGTAGCCTGTTTTTGTCCTGTCTGTGGCTTGTCTGTCTCCTGTCCGCATCTTGTCTGTAGCCTGTCTTTGTCCTGTCAGTGGCCTTTCTTTGCCCTGTCTGTAGCTTGTCTGTGTTCTGTCTCTAGATTGTCTGTAGCCTGTCTTTGTACCGTCTGCAGCCTGCCTGTATTTATTTCTGTGTCCTGTCTGTAGCTTGTCTGCAAATTATCTTTATTCTCTCTTTATCCTCTCTGTTGCTTGTCTGCAGCTTGTCTGTGACCTGCGTGTAGCTTATCTGTAATCTTTCTGTAGCCTGTCTGAAACCTGATTATATCCTGTCTTTAGGGTTAGGGGTTAGGGGTTAGGTTTAGGGTTAGGGGTTAGGGGTTAGGGTTAGGGGTTAGGGGTTAAGGTTAGGGTTAGGGTTTAGGGTTAGGGTTAGGGTTAGGGTTAGGGTTAGGGTTAGGGTTAGGGTTAGGGTTCATGCCAATTAAGTTGCTGATCTATTGTTAGGCCAAGGTATTTATAGCTTTTGACTTGTTGAACACTTATAGATTTTATCATATGAAGTGCAATAGGTTCTTTCTTAATGCTATAAAGTCTATAATTAGCTCTTTTGTAGTTTTGACATTTAACAAAAGAATTGAATTGATGCTGAAGAATAATAGATAAATTATATGATTCTGCGGTATTTGTTTGGAGTATCCAAAGTTCTGTAGAAGTTATCAAGAAAGACCAAATTTCTACACTTCTCTTGTCACGGTAGGCAAATTGCCTTGGGTATTGAAAAGCATTAATTGTACAGTATTTCTCATTTTTTGAAGAACAAGTTTTTCAAGACATTTTATAACAACTGATGTCAAGGCCATTTTATCTTCTTTTGGAATAGGAATTATTTCTAAACATTTCCATAATGATGGTATTTCGAGAAAGGAATGAAAGATGAAGGTGTAGTCTATAAATTGCACAGTTGAGATGAACACATTTTTATTACTTTTCCATTTAGACCCTTCAGACCAGTTGTTTCTTTCTCGTTAGTGCTGTTAAAATAAGTCTGACGTCTTTTTCACTTATGTTCAGTGGAGCGTTATTGTTGTCCCTCCTCAAAACAGTGGCTTTTGAATGAGTGATCTCCTTCTGAAAGTCATGCACATCAAATCGAGCATAAAACTGGTTGGATTTATTGACATCATCATTCACATCATCCACACACATATTACAGTAATACGCTTAGGAGTGTAGCCAAAAATAGACCTGAGACAATTCCACGTGTCTTGTAAACTGTTTGGTTATCTGTATTATGATTTGTCTACGGTACAATAAAACCAGAATAAATTGTGCTCGTTTGCTAAATATGCTCTACTCAAGTGTATGTTCCTTTTTATTTTTCTGCGCAGTACTATGTCATATATTCCTGACACCCGCTAGTCTATCTCCATCCAATTAATTTTGTAATAAAAACAATAATAATGACAACAACTCCCCGAGAAATATTCATTGCCGCTGTCATTTATAGTCACTGAACACCAGCTTTCTAACTATATCCTTCACTGCCTATAGCCAGGTACCCATTTTACAGACTAGTGAGGTGAGAAAATGGTGAACGAATTTTTTTTTCCAAGGCAATTACAGTATGCCCGTTTTCAGGAATCGAACACAGAACCTTTAGATCTTGCATCCAACACCCTAACCATTCGGCGATGCTGGTCCATATTATAATATTTTACTCACAAACTCGACCACAACTTAAAATTACGGCTCCTTGAATTCTGGGTTTGTGAGATTGCAATGAACCAGAGAATTGGCCGACAGGTAGAACATTTTTTCCAGGTGCTAAAGTTTCAGGATTGGAATCCTGCCAGCGGTGGTGTTCACAAGACGTCCTCTAGTCGTCTGTCCAACGGCAGTATGAAAAGTGGGGGAAGGAAGGGTTATTTTATTCTGTGGACGGTGATAGCGAAAGGAGGGCCAGTCTCTAAGCAAGCCAAGATGGCTGCTAGTCATGTGGAATGTTAGAAAAGCATGCGCTGACTTGCAAGTGGTGTTTGTTGTACCGATATCTTTACTTCATTCATTAGCATACATACCACCGTTAATTATTCTTGCCACATCCTTTTCATACACAAGGCCATTGATGGTAGTTCCAGAACAAGGCTGCTGATAATAGTTCCAATAACAAATTTGAAACCGCCATTTCTTCGAGCTCTCACTTTCGGTCTGTGCAAAATTCGTGAATTATTTCTAACAAACCTCGAATATATTCGGAATCAACACTTGTAACAGTGACCAGCGCGCACCAATAAAAAAATATACTCCTGAACAGGGACTTGGCGAAAACGAAAGAAATAAGTTACAGTCAAATGGTTATTGTAAGCCCCTTCCCCTGAAGGTAAATAAAGAATGTATGGTGGACTTGTAAGGATTTTTACTTGGAGTGCATATCTGTGGTACATTCTTCGTTGATTTTTTTTTTTTGCAGCGGGCGAGGAGGGGAGAGGATAAGGCAGGAGGAAAGAGGCGGGTTTAAATCTTTGTAAAGAAAAGCAATTATCTGTGGGAAGGTTAATGAAATAAATCTTTTGTGGTCCATCACTTTGGAATACTGTCTTAAATTTTGTAAGACCTGCTAAAACGTTACAAGGCTTTGTAGTTAATCTAAAAGCATATTTAGACTATTTCACAAACATCACAGCAAAAACGCAGTTCTGCTTTTGTAGTTAAACTCTAAACATATCTAGACTATTTCACAAAAATCACAGCTAAGATACAATTTTGTCCACACGATCTGTAAAACATATCTAGACTATTTCACAAACATCACAGCTAAGATACAGTTTTGTCCACACGATCTGTAAAATATATTTAGACTATTTCACAAACATCACAGCTAAGATACAGTTTTGTCCACACGATCTGTAAAACATATCTAGATTATTTTTTCTTTTGGCCATGAGGCTCTCGTCTACCTCCACAACCATCCCTGGTCCTCCAATTTGTGCGGGATTTTTGGTGAGCCACCAAGAACATGCATCCCTGAAATAGCTAGTCTATACCACTGGATTATTGTCGGTTCGCTAACACCAGAAAGACTTACTGCACTGTTGACAGGGATTTTAAATGCCCAAAGGAAAAGCAATTCCACTATTCTAGCAAATGGTAAATGGCATGCCTCAAAAAAAGAATCTTTCTTCAGGGAAACCTTATTTCTTTTATGGCTTGGACATCTGCATACCTTCTCCTCTCCCCTACCTGACTTTACTACTGACATGTTTCGCTGACATTGCTGACACTGTGGAGGTGTTCTTCTCATTAAACCTCTTTGTTGCAAAAATTCCAATGCCGTTGTGTCATCTCTAGCATACGCATATAACAGTTGAAGAGCCATTTTCGAGATAAAAGCGCGCTTTTCTCTAAATTCGGCCAGGTAATCAATGGGCCATACATATAGAATTCCAAATGCCATTCTCAAAGTCAAAGACAATTGAAGGTGCTATGAGTATTTGTATGAATGTTTTTCGTGAAAAAC
>JAWQUT010000872.1:0-25783 GCA_033807755.1 Ellobium chinense
TAGTTCATCCATTTTCTGTATTCATAATTTCATCTTAGAACAATTATCAATTAAATATGTTAGGTGGTTACAACATAACATGTGTATTCTTTATATTTTCCTCTCAATTCCCATCGCATCACTATTCTTCATAACAAATTGAGCTGAGTAAAATGTAGGAAAATTGACTGGCATCATCCTCGGGTTAATGCAAAAACCAAGTACTTTCTGGGCTTGAATATCGATTATAAATACTTTAAGTCATAAACTGCACTCGCACAGCCTCTAAGGAAAGGAAAAAAATGTGCTGTAAATAATTTTGGCCAAATGTCCATCAACCAAGTGTCCATTCGGTCAAATGTTTGTCTGCCAAGTGTCCGTCAGCCAAATGTCCTGGAAGCTTGTAGCAGGATATGTGCTTGTGCCTGCAGCAAGATACAAAGTGCAGATGAGAGGCAGAGGGATCCTCTTGGCCAGGAACAATGAGGTGGCACATTTTTCAAAAATCAAACAGCCCTCCTCAGAGTTATTGCCACTCAAAGCTGATCTCTCACTCCTGAAATCGACATATTTGAAGGTCACAAAATTAAAAGAATTTAAGATTAAGAAAGTCAATTCATCCGAGATCGAATTAGGTGGACATGACTGCACTACAACAGAACTTGATTGAAAAGCCTTACTTCAGAATTCAAGGTATCAACAGCAGAGGCACCATCTACTGTACTCTTGGTCATCCAGATGGGCTGAGCTTTCTTTTCCACCTTCCCAACATTTTCATCATTCACTGTAATGGTGACCCGATTTTCTGAAAACCCAAAACCTCTGCCACGTGTTGCATCACCACTCCAAGATGCTTTTTCTCCATCTACCTGTCCCTTGTGGGTAGTTGCTGCATGGTTTCGACTGTGAAAAAAACAATAAAATAAGACTTTAATCATGAAAAATACAAATGATCTTGACTGTGGAAAGGCATTTTCCCCTCAATAACTTTCTAACGATTCAGCTCAAATTTAGAGACTGTGTATTTAATGGCCAATGACAACTGTCACAACCACTCCTGCAAAGCTACCTCTCTAGAAAGGCCAGTCAGAAAAATATCTTCTGCCTTTTAAGTTGCATTAATTTGTTGAGCAAACTAAAAACAGTGTAATCAGAGAACTAATGTTCTCTTTAACACTTGTGCTGGTGTGTTAGCATAAGACAGTCCCTCTTTGTATTTCTGGTACAGTAAACCTCAAATACAACACAACGAGCTCGTATTCAACAAGGGAAATGAAAATCCGTTTTTTTTCCTTATTTGTAATAGTAAATGTACCTCTGATCCAACGAATACAAATTTCTAGCAACCTCAGCTCTGACGAGGTCATCAACCTGAAATTAGGCCATCGCACATCCTTTTCACCCCCAATAAAACTGTCAGCAGCGAGCAACTCCCCAAAGTTTACGTAACTATTGCTAATAACAGTCTACAAAAGACTGAGTCAACATGAAAGTTTACCGGTAACAGTTGCGTGTGCGAAGGAGCGGAGTAGGGAGGGAGGGTTTGGAGGAAGAAGATAGGACCATCAGGACGATCAGGGGAAAGGAGTGGCAGAGGGAAGAGTAGTTAAAGCCTTTGAAGTCTCTGCAATGAAAGGGCGAGGGGAAGAGAGGGGAATGGACAATGTAACAATGGTATAATAAGCTCGGCTGATGATTGGCCAAGCCTTTTGTTTCGACCAATCATTGCCCTAGGCGAAATTTTAATCACAGACCCGGAGACGCTGATTGAAACCATTCGTTTCTCAATATTTACACTGCTTTGTCCCTACCCCCCCCACCCNCCCACGATGTTGTCATGCCGATGGTGTCTGGTGTCAAGGGAAGCAACCAGGGATATTTTTGAAGTGCAAAGTTAAGTACCCTTTTAGCTAAAGGTTCTCACTAGAAATAGACCAGTTTTCACATGACTTGCAAAGACCTTGCATTTAACAAGGACTGAAGGTCAGTCCTGCCGACCTCGTTAGATCTACCATCAGTGTCAGGTGCTGACAGTAGAAGTCATAATACCAATTAAACATTCTTATCACATCTGAGTGATATATATTAGTCTTTTCAAGAATACAAGGTGTTTAGTAATAAATACATTGCAACTCTTTTTTCAGAATAACTCGCATGAAACTTATGCAAATTTTCCAAAATTTAATTTATTTGGCATAAAACTTACCAACATTTGTCAAACAATATGACCAGGAAAACACATTTGAAAAATAATAGGACATGACAGAGCCTTAAAATAATGCTAATATTTAATCAAAGAAATTCATTAAACTGGCAGCCGCTTCACATGGTTTTAACACAACAAAACAGCATTTCAACTCTGGTCAGGTGACACTGGGATGTAAAATTCTACCTCTGCGCTCAGAGGTTGGCAAAAAGATGCAAGTATATTCTATTGACGCACTCAAGCAAAACGAGCAGATGTTAGAATAAATTCTATCCATGCATCACTAAGGTTAATTCACCCTACGTTATATTATCAACGTCAAATCTACATTTTAGCATTGGTTATACAGTTAATATATTATTGCTGTATTCACTACCACAACTGTAAATTTTAAAAGTACTGTTTTGTCCTTGCTTAAAATCATGGGAAGCATCCAATATTTCAATAAAATATCTGTAACCAATCAAAATTAGGGTTATGTAGCTAGGATAGAACTGAGCTATCAACCTCTAATGTTGATTGGAGCCATCCAATACTGAATATGTATTGTTGTGGAATCCAGAGTAAACTCATTTCTCTACACACACAAAATAGAAAATGATCTTATGGGCAAATGTCAGTAATTGTGGATAAATATGTTTATGCGAAGCACAAATTATATACTGCAGTATAAAATTGTTCTTCCAGAATGATTTTTTAACAAAATTTGTTTCCATTGTATATGGTGGTGACCCCCCTCCCCCCAACCCCCAGTTCAAACTAGACTATATATCTTGGACCAGAATAATGCTAGGTCAATTTTTTTTTTTTTTAATCTAATGAAAGTACACACACTAGACTTCATGACATACCAATAACCTGAGTTCAGCTGCATTTTGACTGGCCACAGGACAATTCATATTTTAAGATGCTCAGCATTATTTTCATTAACTGTAAAAAAAAATTTTGTGGTCACATATTTGGATAAATGTTGACAATCTACACACCATGGGAATTACTCTAATTTTATCCACTTAAAATTATGGAAACGTTTAAGTTTCAAACGAGTAATTCAGGGAAAAAAGAGCTGTAGTGTTCTTTTTTTTAATGAAACACCCTATAGGTACTGCAAGGTAGTCCATCTGTTTGGCTTTCAGGCTGTTAGGTATCACTGTTAACAGACTTAAGTTCCATGCTCCACTCCAACTGTATGGTATTTTGTTTTCCATTCCTTCTAACATTATCATCTTCCTTTAAAGTGCACAAATATAAATACTTTTTAAAACTTGAATCACAGATCATATCCAGTTTTAAGCTTGAACTATGATGTATCAATACACAGTTATGTAGCTGGGATAAATAGTGGGACTAGCATTCTCAGTCACTGATAAAATAAATTAGAGAATACTCATGTAAAATGTACCTGATAATTTTTTTTATATCTGTAGGCTCTGGTTCAAGCACTTCTGGTGCTAATTTCACATCTTCACAAGATCTCAACAGCTCATAGATTGGCTGAATCTGGTCATTAAAGCGAGCCAGCAGGGTACGTGCATCCTGTTTTGGTATTGAACTTTCATCTTCCTCCACCTATGGAAAAGATTTTTGTATTTGACAGACAGAGATATACATTGAATACCACTACAAGGTCGTGGCATGAAACTACATGTACAGCATAATGATGATAAAACTACACATGAAGTAGTGCAAAAACACTTAATATGAAACTAATGAGATTACAAAGCATTTTGTGAGTCTTGATGCTTTATTTTATTAAGTTTTATACATAATCTGATGAAAGTCAATTTGAAAATTCCCAGGAAGAATATCATAACCACAGGTCTCCTTTTCCACCCATATGGATAAGGTGCTCATTATGACATACAGTTGAACCAATCTGTAATGACCATGCAAGGGACTAGGAAATACAATCATTATACTATTATAGGGAGGTGGTCGCTATAGCCAGTGACAGTGATAATAAATAACAAATGCAAAGTTAGCTAACATTGGTTATATCAGTAACGAGATGAAACAAAATGAGGATTTGCCAGAGTGAGTGTTTGCATGCCTGAGATGACAAGCCCAAAACTAAAGGCATTCTTAACTAGGGCAAATCTAAAGCTCTGGAAGAAGAACCCATGCAAATGTTATGAACTGATCAAAGTCGCAACTTATATTGTTGATGATCATTCGAGGTGATCATAACGTACATTAAAATTTGAAAGACAATAAATATTGCACATGTTTGACAATTAAAGCCACCCTTTGCCTCACCCCCATTCTGTGCGTAAGACACATCATACCAACATAAGAATAGTTAAATGCAAACTACCCCATCCTACCCATCCGGTCTAGTCATCAAAACTATAACTCCTGCTTGCATGTCAGATCCATTCAAAGGAGACCGTTCCCAGTTGGATTGGTCTGGCGCTTGTCTATGATATAGTCGAGTGCGCTGACTGATAGACTCCGGGCGTGCCAGTGTGAAATTCTGCTGCCAAGCATCCATTATAATGGTATTTCAAAAGGGATTAAAAAATTTGGTGTCTACAGTTGCAGTGACAGATTGTCTAAATGCATAGTGCATTTATGTAGTCAGGGATGCCACTCACGTTTAATTCAAATACTGTAATATTCTTTAACTTTTTGCACTATCATGTTGAGTCTAATCTAGGTATGGCATCATTAGCTATGATTAAAATTAAAGTGATTTACACAACACAAATATAATTCCTAACCCCTGTAGCGGTGATCGGGTCTTATATGACCCAGGGACAGCTTCAAATAGGTGTAATTCTGTTCAAAATCACTTCTCGGATCTGAAATTTCGTGACTTTTCCTAAAAATCGTTTTCCTCATGATCTACAAAAAATCAATCAATTCCACCCAAAAATTTATGAGTGACCACCACTTTCTGACCACAACTCCCCCTTGTTGATACAGTAGTTGGATCGTATAAGACCTGATCACTTTTAAGAGCCATTGGTGGTTGGGATTGTCTTCTTGTTGCTACTTAAGTCATTTAATAGCAAATACAGAAAATTCCATACCTGTGACTATTATGAGACATAGATGAGGGCCTACATACTCATTTTTACTTCAGGGCTTCTAATATTATACTCATTGTTAATGCGCTACTTAATAACATCAGGATTAGCTGCTTCTTGTCCTGGCAAAGTTGTTGGCCTCGAAGTTTTGATTCACACAATGGAGGGTGATGACAGAAGAGAAAACATTTTAACTTTTACTGGCTGTTAATAAAAACTTCCTATTAAGTCCGTCGTGGGGCATGCAATACCCCATACTCCCAATATAGCAGAAAATAGAAAACCTGTGTTATGGCAATCGTGGGGCATACTCATTACCCATGGAAATTATAAAGGGGAAAAGAGAAAAATCATAATATAGGCGCAATAATAACTTGACATTCCTTTCATTTCAATTGATTTCACAATGGAGGAGCTAAAGGAAGCATTTGCATATCTGCAGTAAGTAATTTATTATTTCATGTGTGCTGTATTTAGGTGTACATGTTAACTGTCGTCAACCATCATCATCTATTCATTGTCGTCATGATAGCTGAGGTCTTCATCGCTTTTATCACCTTTTCTCTTTTTATTATTATCCTCATTTTCACTCACATTGTCAGTTGTGCTCAATTTTCTGCATCTTCCTTTTCATCGTAATCATCACATTTCCACTTATTTGATCTTAGATGGGCAAGAAAGCATGTTTGATTACAGGTTAATAGACATTTTCCGTCATCTGGCATTGTTTCTTCAGTCATGGGCTGTCCTTGTTCAGTCATTTCAGATCAAAATAACGGGAATTCTCCTTAATTCCAGGCAAATCCCACAAGCATTCAGGGCATAAACAAAATGTAAACACACAGAACATTGTTCAAGATGAAAACTTTCATACATGTGAGACATTTATGTCGTGAGAGTTATAACCATAAGACAGAATAGCACACTCATTTTCTTACTAACCCAAATACTTGTGAGATCAGCTTTAGTCATACATAATTACAGCAAGACCATTCACATAGTAAATACTGCAGCAAAATTTTTGGTCTATCAGTGCAAATATGCATTAAAATGAGCTTTGAAAAACAGTCTTATGGATATAACTCTCACGACAAACCCCCCCCCATTGAAAACAAGAAATTAGTTCAACTACATACAAGAAGTTTATTGGAACATCAGTGGATACAGCCAACTAGCTGCTATCATTTATTATCCTCAACCATACACAACAAAATGATGGACAGTGTGGGGTAATTACTGTATGACAATGTTTAGCGACGTGTTATTATAACTATTTATGCCTCAAACTCAAGTATTCTTGATTTGTTTTAAACACAAATTTTAAAACTGTTCATCGCCAGTAACTTAATATGCAATTCTTTTTCTGATTCACCATGCACTGTTGTCTGTGTCTTTCTTTCCTCTCATCATCCCATTTTGCTCGAGCAGCCTTTTTCCTTTCACGCTCTCGCTCCCTGAACTGCTCATCAGTGGAATTTCCATTTCTGAAGTGAGCCTGGTACTCTGTTTTTACTTCTTGCGTCTTGAAGCAGGGTCTTTCATCACAACCCGAAGTTTTCAATGGCCAAATAGGGGTAAAATTAAAAATAGCGCTGAAAAAAAATATTTCTGTTATTAATAAATTAACAGGATCATGGGACAAGGATGAAATTTAGCCAAAAATGCTGGGCCACCCGATTTGAGGAGGGATTTAAAAGGTGAATGGCAAAAAGGATTCAGTTTCAAGGTTGGCTAGATTTAATGCTGTCATATGCCTACAATGGAATCCTTGAAAAATAATTTATTTGCTTTTGGCATTTCTGTTCACAAGCCCCAAAATGTAAGGACACCGAAAACATCACTGGGGTATTACACGTACAGTTGGTACGGAAGAACTTTTTGACTGCAGTCATCCTGCAGGCCATCGTAAAAACTGTATGTGTATTAGATGCAACGATCAAAATGAAGGCCATCCGGATCACACAAGCACACAAATATTTTCCCACCAAATGAAGCCATGATGGCTGAGACAACACTTCGGGATCTTGATAGTCTAGCAATTAATGCTATTTAAAAAATAAAAGAACATGAAAACAACGTGGTATGTGGTAAAAAAACTGGCTTTTAAAGAGGGGTGAGCTCTCACACACAAATATTTTGGAGGAGATCAGCGCATTTCCTGATAACTTAACACTTTCATGAGGATGGCCGAAGAGACTTATTTACATTTGTTGTCTCTCGTCTCGCTAAGCAATCTACAGTGATGCGAGCCGCTATGATTCTTTGCACCACATCGCGATAATAGAATAGAGAGGTCTACAATACAAAGACAGCACGTGCAAAAAACTTCGCTAGACATGTACCAAGACAATGACACCGTCATCAATGTCAACACAAGAACAACAGAGCACTAGGCCAAGGCCTACACTATGAAAGAAATAGACACTTTTTTTAATAAACTTTTAAATAAGGCAATAAAACGAGTTTCTGGCGGGTCATTTTGTTAATTGTGATACACTGATTCTGAATTTGATATTATTTTTACACTAGGATGTCATTTTCAATAAGTTTGTAAACGGCATTTTATCGCTGGCAGGGAAAACTTCAAAGATATGCCGCCTCCTCCTCCCGGCAGACAGCCCGGACGCCAAAAAATCAGGCGCTGCCTGATTTTCTGGCTGTGAGGACTGACTGCAGGACTGACTGACGATTTCAGCCAGTTTTCTTATTACACGTTAAGGACGGACTGAAGCTCAGCCGAAGTCCAGAATTTCTTGCGTACCGACTGAGCATGTAATACCCCCTTTATACCTCTGATTATAATGACTTGGCATGAGGCCATACTTCTGAATTTGAAATTAACAGATTTATATAGACTTTGGCTTTCACTATCATAAGCTCACTTTGATCCAGGTGGACATAACATTCGCAACAAACGCACAGATGCGAACATAACGTTCACAACAAGGGCACAAAGGTGGACATAACGTTCACGACAAAGACTGTGTCGTGAATTGTCATTATTTTCTCCCCCAGTTGAACATCAGTCGGCTTCTCAGTCACATGGAGCACAACAAAGAGAAGTGTGTGGCTGCTTATGCCACAGAAAATGCACAAGAGACCAGTTTGCGTCTGTAGAACCATGAAAATTACACAAAATGTGTGCCGGATATAACGTTTCACACAATATCTTACGGACATAACGTTTCGTAAATCATTCACGACAGAGAAATACTTACGTCTTGAGCGACTAGGTGGAGTTGTAGCCTCGTGGGATGCCATCATTTCAACGTGTACCATATTTACTTCCATTTCAACAAACGGATTTTGGTGACTAGGCAATTTTAGTATCGAAAATTAACGCGTATTACGGACATAACGATCTCACGACAGACATCACTGGTGATCGTAAAGCATCGTTTTCCGCGACTTTCAGCCCCAAAGTATGCCTTTGCTGTACTGAAAACTCCTTGTAAACATCTAAACTTCGTAAAGGCAATGCATTTTTTTCTTCTGATCCTTTCATATGCCTGCACTATGGACGAACATGAAGTAGTATATTTTCACGACAAGCGTTATATCCGGTCGGTTAAATTTAAAGTGACCCCCACGCTGGTTACACCTTGGATTAATGATCCAAACCAGTCTCAAAATGTCCGTTCAACCTTCCCTGTTATGTGACATATCACAACCGTTTAGCCACTTGTATTACAGTGTCTTGCAATTGGCATCAAATCACCCTTCCAAAAAATATCCTCCTTGAGCTGCTTGAAAAAACAAAAAAAAACAGCAATATTTTCTTAAACAAATTGAATACTACTTTCCCCAACTATGTAATTTTTCTACTGGTTTATCTGTGACCTTTGCAGGATCCAACTGTATCAAATATGTTTGATTTTCTGTGTCCTGTCTCTATGAAATTACCTGTAAAGAGTATGGTACCTATGAAGGACGAACTTTTAGGAAAGGCTCATATTTCCATCATGCACATGCTTTGGGTGGAACAGTGATTCATGTTTGCAGTATAGTGACACATATAATATAAAGCAGGCCTAAATCAAATGATTTTGCAATGAATAAAGAGGGCAATTTGATATCAATGTTTTTTGTTTTTTTTCTGTAATCTGGAATGTGTCGTAAATGCTTTGCTATTTTTATTTTTTCTGTAATTTGGAATGTGTTGTAAATGCTTTGCTATAAAGTGCTGTACTTACTACAGACTGACAGTATGTGCAGATGAGTTCACCAGTGCTGGGGTCTAGAAGCTGTCCAACTTCATAGTCTGTAAACGTTTTTTCACAGCCAGGGCACTTAAAAGATGATCTACTTGTGTTATCCCGCTCATCCATCTCAATTTTTCGGCGCATGTGATCAAGTTTGTATTTTACAACATTTACAAATACGCTGAAAAGAGAAAAACAATATGACCTGAAACTTTCGGGCCTGAATAAACCCTGGGAGAGAGGAATAAAAATACATCAGTACAGAATTACAATATTACAGAATACAGTGACCTGTGCAGTTGAAGACTGAATAAAACTAGCTAATTAGGGATTGGATCATATAATATAAGATCCAATGACTTATTGAGTCTAACAATGTTTGCTTCTCTACAATCATTGCGCTGCATAAGACCTGTTCACACCTGGGTCTTCAGCCTCTCATACGACTTGATTAGCACGGGGAAAGGATAAGAGGGAAGGTGATGGCCAAAGCTGGTCAAGCAGCTGTGTATGAATAGATTTTTCAAGACAAAGGCAGATAAAAGCAGAATGGAGTTTAGAAAAAGTCAAGAAATTTCAAAACTGAGAGCTCATCTCAAAAAAAAGTTAAGACCCTTAATAATTGCATTGCATCTTATAAGACCTAATCACAGGTTAACAGATATATAAAAACTGTTCCTTCTCTAGCAAAGCTATTAGCCTAATTGCAAATATCTTGCTGTTTAAGAAAATGACTAATACTGAATCATTTCACTTTACTTGATGACATTTAGTTTGAAAAGTTTGTCATGATTTACCTATAGTTAATGAAATAGAAGGTGTGGCGTGTAGTCCTGCCTTCCACATCAGTTTCAACTCTCATTCGGCTCTTCAGGAATTTATCTGTTTTCAACATATTCAACACCGACCTGAAATCAGACCAATGTCATCTATATTCACAAAGAGGCGTGCATGGAGGATCAGCCCTCTTCTGGTGTTTTCAGAAATTCAAACTGTAAAACAAACAGTCATGCATCCTTGCACTGTCAAGCAAGTTTGTAGAATTGAATGAACTTGCAGTCACAACCTGCTGGAAAAAGATTTAGCCTCATGAATTTATAATTTTAGGTGCTTGTATAAAAGCAGGCAAAAGCCTCTGCTAAAAATGTTTGTATCTGATCATAAAATAATTTCATGACAGATAAAGTCAATTGCTCTCAGTAAATTTAATTCTCATCGTCTGTTGTGAGTATTTTATGGCCCAGAAAGATTTTTAAAAGTTGTATGACTTTTGAACACATGGTAACTTTGCCCCCATATTTCATATACTCCCCAAGTTTCTAACTATCTTTACTTTGACATATTTGGTATTTTTTTTTAAAACTTAAAATACAAAAGGGAGGGGCTACTCAGGTACCCATACTTTATGTAATTATCATAGGGCACAAGGATAGCCATGTCTATTCTATAGAAATATAATAACTAGTGACATTTTGGCAGTCACAAGGGCTTAGCGTATCACGAGAACAACATTGTTTTGGTGTAGTGTTTGTGGGATCTTCCTTCAATGCATTTTATCAAGGCGCTACAAAATACAGTATGTTTATTGATAAAAATTTAAGGTTGCAAAACTTATATGACACTACAATATAATGCGATGCTTACTACTGAAATTTTCGTTTTCGTTTCAGTTTTTTTTTTTCAAAATCTATTTTTGTTTTCATAAGAGTTTTATTTCAAAATATATTTTCATTTTCGTTTTGTTTTCATTTTTTTTGTCAAAATCTATTTTCGTTTTAGTTCTATTTAGTTCTTCAAAATCGTTCCATTTTTAAATTTTTTTTTCATTTTGGAAAATCATTTTATTTTCGTTCTATTTTGGTTGATACTGCCTGTCTTAGCCTAGGCCTAGGGGCATGGAGGCTGAAGTTTTTTTTGTTTTTTTTAAGTTATGTGGCCAACTGGTAGGAAGAATATCATGTTACACCAGAGGTTTTCATCCTTTTCAGTGGCAAGCATCCAATGGAATCTTTATCTCTATACTTGTGCATACCTCTTTAATCTTTTACATTTTTTTGTGGTTGTCATCTAACTGACTTTCCTGTCACAAACTTGGTTTGAACCACACCGCTATTTCTTGAAGAATGTACCCTGCTTGCTGTAAGCTGGAAACCTTTGAATGCCCCCCCCCCCCNCCCCCCCCCCCCCTTTTCTTTTTTGTGGTAGAGGTTGCCGAGAGTGGGGTTGGGGGGGAGAAGAGGCGGATTATTTGCGTTTAAGAGTTTTTCAGATCGCTTTGAATGTCAGTATTCTAGTGTGTGAGTGAGAAGAGTTGCGGGGGATTGTGTTAGCAGTATGCTTCGCCATCCCGTTCATGAGTACTTCGACCCTGGGAGAAGCATTCCTGCCACATCCAGGCTGTGCTAAGCAGAAATAAAAAGTAGAAACCCTACTAACTAGCTAACCCGTCCACTTTCCTAAAATAATCAACATCATCGATGTGAATGAAAGTCTATGCGAAATACTGTACTATTATTCAAAAACATAAAATGCTAGAGAGTAATAAACTTAATCACAATGAATGTTTAATCTGCTGCCAGGTAAGGGGGTGGAAGGCGGGTCCTGAGGACGATTTTCCAACTGCCACATTTTTTAAAGTTTAACTATCATTTTTGAATTCAGCATGTTCAAATTGTATAAAGCAGTGAAAAAATATCATATTTATATCTTGGTTGCTATGGAAATGGTGGCCATCTTGAATATTTACATAAAAATATGTCGTTTTCAATAGATATCTCATCCGTCAAATGAAAGGCTATCGATTCGAAATTTTACACCCATATGTCCACAGACAGTCTCTCAACACTAATGAGAGCATTTTTGGATATCCTGATGGAATTTTATTTCACACGGCTTGAAATGTGGAGTTCCACTAAATAACTAATTTTCACAAATTTTTGACAAAAACATCACGAATTTCAGAAAATTTGAAACAAAAACCCAAATATCTCTATTACATTTAACACATACATTTGGAGTTGTTATATAATCTACAAAAAATTTACATATATTGGTCCAGAAATAAAGATGGAAATAGGAAATTTGTAATAAAAGATATAGTTTTGAGAAATTGGCCATCAAAAGTTTCAAGAGTGAAATCTGAATGAAATAACAATGAAAGTTAAAATATGTTTTTATACAAGTTTTTGAACACATATGAGCAACTTTACAAAAATTTAGAAAAATTCCTCCACAGATACTGAGAAGAGACACTTTCATACATGTACACGAACATTGATCAGGGAGGTCACATGCTGTTGTTATTGTAAACCACAAAACGAATCTATTATGAAAGACCTGAACCAATCAGAAAACTGGGTCAACCGAGGCGAGCACACACAACATATGATGACCGAATCAAATAGGCGCCCAATGTTTGTCAGCCTGAGCCGAACTAAAAGTAGGTCTTGACCTTGCTATATATGGCAGGAGGACTGGTGCTAAACATAATTATGCTTCAGTTTAGCATAACTTTGTACGGCATATACATTCATTTATCAAATCTATTCACAGATTGCAATAGAGGAGAAAATGTCCTTTCGTTTGATATGTGACACAATGGGTCGATTTTTATGGCTTATAGCTGAAAGTTACATAATTTCTACTGGGATACCTCAAATTGACAAACCCAAAGCTTCCGTCACCATCTTTCAGATGCATTTTTTAGGCAAAACATGGAATTTTCTGCAGTCAACAACACTTTGTCTGGATTCTAGACATGTCAAAGTACCTAAAAATAGCAAAACCCTGAATTTCATAATTCCACCCCAAATCCTAATTTATAGGACCCACCACCCTCTCCTCCCACCCCACACACACCCCCTTAAGCGCTGAAAATCTCTGATCAGGCTGTTATTAAAATTAGGCTCTACAGCACTGGTGCTGTCAATAGAAATCCCTTGGATTCCTCTATCATTATATAATGCCACTTATTGTAGCACTTTGTTGTATAGGATATCAGCATTTTGTTGCATTGGACGTCCTGCACACTTTGTAGTATTCACTTTGAACCTTAGCCACTTAGTTTGCATCAAATGAGACTGAATTTTACAAAAAAATATATGTCCAGTGATCTTTTAACTACAGAGACAAAAAAACAGTTAAGAAATGGAAATTAATATTTAAAGGTTTGTGACACCTATTAGAAGAGCAAATCACTGATTGTGTACAACCCAATGAATCCGCTAATATATAATATCCCCCTTTTTTGGGGCCCTGCCAGACAGTCTTAGGGTGTAGAAATATGTAAAATGACCTGTGATCTAAGTAAAACATCAAATTTTAAAGTTTCAGGTACAGTTTGAGCCTTCTAGATAAAAAAAATAAAATGTGAAGGCCTATGTATTCACACGTGGTCAAAACCAGCCAAATGAAAAATTGGGAACCAAATCAGAATTTGAGGTGATCTTTTTCGAAAGCCATTTGTGAAAAATTTTGGGCGCTGACCCCCCTTTTTCTTCCCGTTAAAAGATCGGGCAAAAGAAGTACTTTAACCTCCTTGGAAGAAATTTCCCCAAATCACAGTGGTATATGTAGAATAACACAAAATGTTAATAGGGCCAACAGAAGAAAAAACAATAGGTGTCAAAGACCTAAAATATAATCCTTGCTTCGTGGTGGGAGGCAAATACCTAACTACGTAACACATGTTTTTATTCAGTCCAGACTCTTGCATCAAGCAGCATCCTCCTATCTCCCCACTGCAACCATTTTATGCGGGCCAATCCTGGTCATTCACAACTATATTGACGAGCCAAATTTGTCTTCATCTGGGCTCTGCAGACCTTTTTCTGTAAGGGATTTGTTAAAAAGTTGGCTGAGTCTGCCATACCGAGACGTCTTTCCGCCACTGCTTTTTTTAAAAAACAATGTATATGTGCATTTGTTTTCATTGTACTGAGAGAAAATAGTTTGGTTTTTGACGTGAAATTCATATATAATGGCCCAGTATGATATTACAGTACAGTCCCAGCCGACCAAAATCCATGTTTGGAAACTTGAATACATTCTCATTTCCATTTTCATCGTCCATGAGCTTTGGGTTTTGTTTGTTTTCTGCTGAATGTTGTCGTTGTGTGTCTCAGAACAGATATGTATGATTAGACTGCATTAATCTGAATATTTCTATGTTCCTGGTCTTTCAGTGATAACGTCGAACAGGTTTGATCCTTAAAATAGCAGTCTTTTTAAAAAGAGTTCTCTGCGCGTTTGATAGACACTAGGTTAGACGCAGTATTTAGCTCAGTCAGAAACCACTGTCATTTTCAGTATGGTGAAAATTACATGTATATTTTATCATACCACAATTTCTGAAATATTGTATGACTTCATAATGAAGATTTCAGGGAGGTCTAGAATTGTCATGAATTAATATTTTTTTTTTTTTTTAAGAGATTCAGTATTTTAATAGTTTACAAGAACTCTTAATCTGTGTGATAACATTTTATCGGTGTGTAAGAATGTTGCCATTTCCAAGTTTCACAGATTTTGCAAAGTGCAGTGTGTCATGATTTAAATTTTTTTTCCCTAAGATTCGGCATTTCAAGAGTTTATGATAACTCTTAATCTGGGATAAAACATTTTATTAATGTGTTGGAATGTTGCCATTTCCAATTTTCATGGATTTCGTAAAGTACATTATGTCATGATTTGAAATGATTTATTAAGGATTAGGCATTTCAATAGTTTACAAGAACTCTTAATCTGTATGATAACATTTTATCAGTGTGTCAGAATGTGGTCATTTCCAACTTCCACAGATTTTGTAAAGTACGGTGGGTCATGATTTCATTTTTTTTTTCACGATTAGGCATTTCAACAGTTTACAATAACTCTTGATCTGTGATTAAACAGTTTATGGTGTGTCAGAATGTTTATTGAGTGTTTCTCCCAACAGACACACCGTAGCCATTATTTATGATTTGATTCACATTGAATAAGAGAAATAAAGTGTCTTTGTGGAAAGGGTTATAAGGTTCTATATTTTTCCTATTTCTTTACGCTTCTGTGTCCACTATGCCTCCACCCTTCCCTCATCAATAAAAAAAAAGCCCATGTATCGACCGACCGTTTGTGCTAGACCAGGCCTAGTCTAGTATTACTTGCCATCGACGGCAAACACCCTTTTTGGCCATCTATACAATTGAACTTTTCAAATTTCTCACGTATATTAAACATTTTTACAGATCTGCTTTCTACACAAGACGATGGGCCTAATTTTGATGTATAATGTGATAAAGTTTATACGTCGAGCTGTACCGTGTTTTACGAATTGGAATGTAGGGTTACTGATATGGAACCAAGGGGAGACAATTGAGCTTACAATTGATGCTAAAATTTATGCGAATAGACTAAGCGGTTGTAGCGAGCAAGCGTCGATCAGTATAGGAGTGTAGTGAAGAGGCAATGAATACAATTGCTTCTCTTTAGAAATGCCACTGACGCTGCTACGTTGATACACAAACCAAGTCTGCTGTGAAGGAAACAGAATACTTCTTTATTGGTAACAAGGCGTAATCAATGTACAGACCATAACAGCCAACTCTCGACTCTCTCTCTCTCCAGTGCCTTTTATAATAATTTCAGCAGAAATTCTGGAATAAATGACGTCATCATCATGTGATGTGCCCAAACAAACATGTTAGTCTAGAAGGTACACGAAAAGCAACTTCTAGGCTAATTAGAATCAAAACATGCCGATCGTGGCCCCACTCGAACCTTCGGGAAGGCTATTACTGTACTGTGTTTACTCAAAGCACTATACGATCGAGCTTTGATCTAATACATACACTACGGCCGCTAGCCGCTAGACAGCCTCAACACTAGCGGGTGGACAGGAGCGCAGCGCACTGCCACCTTAGTTAAAAGAGACAAAAAAAACAAACTGATCCCAACAAGGTCAGCCACTACTGCAACATTCTCGAATCATGAAAGACCAGAGCCGCCATCCAGGACTGTATAGCGGNGGGGGGGGGGGGGGGGGGGGGGGGCACTAACCCAAACAAACAATAAGCATCACAAATGTTACACAACCCCCCTTTTAAGTTGAGCATATCCAGGATCAACTATGAATAATAAGGAACATTTGTGAGCCAGATATCTGATGAGACTTTGCCCGCTCTGCATGACCATTAAGCTAATAGTTTCCAGGTCAAAACCAATACATTAACCAACAGCAAACTATTCAAATGAAGTATATTCATTATGCAAATGTAAAATGTACAACCATGAAAATCAAAATACAATGCTTAAAGTTTCTGGGACATACAATCCCATACAGTGAGAGTATAACCAACAGACCACTGCGCAGTGTCACTTCCACGTACAGCCCGTATGATCAAAACATTAAAATACATTACCATAACACATTTCACATCATTATCAAACAATTCAAGAATCCTTTGGTCCTAAGACCTAAAGACATGTACCATATTGTTGTTACAAGAGTCTAAAAAGAAACTGCAGTGATACAATACGGTTCCATGACAACTACAACGGAGTATAGTCATTATAACCTGACTGTCTCTCATGCAGCAAATTAGTCACCCACACGATCAGAAAATCAGCACCGACGGCATCTTTGCCTTTCACATGTTGGATCCTGAATTAGTAAGACTGGAGGAATAAACTCCATCTTAACAGCTTTGAACTGTCAAACTTGGCTGTGTTCAAGTACTCTAAAGAGTGGTGATCAGTTAGAAGTGGGTTTGTAGCACAAACTCCTTTCCATACAAGTACAATGTAAACTTCTTCACAGCCCAGACAATAGCCGAACACTCACATTCGGAGACCGAGTATTTGATCTCACAGGGCGACAGTTTACGACTGGCATAGGCTATGGGATATAAAAGCAGCACCCAGACCTCAATCTGATGCATCAGTTGACAATATAAAATCTTTAGGGAAACCAGGTAAACGCAAAACAGGCCTAGACATAAGGCTATTTTTCAAAGATGTGTATGCCTTTTCTTGAGCTTCACCCCACTGAACAACATTAGGCTGACCTTTTCTGAGCAAGTCTGACAGTGGCGCTGCGATGGCCGCAAAATTGGGTACAAACTCCTGATAATATCTAACTAGCCCCAGGAATGATTTTACATCTTTCTTAGTGTTGGGTCTGGGGGCATCTCTTATCTTGCAAATATTGTCATCCAAAAGACCAACTGTTCCCTTACTAATGGAATATCCTATAAAGTCTACCTCGAATGTCCCAAGGAGGCACTTGGTTGGTCTTGCAGTGAGTTCAACCTGGTCCATTCGTCGCAGCAGTTCTTTAAGGACCTGCACGTGTTCTTCAAATGTCTCCGTGTGTACTAGCAGATCGTCTACGTATGCCATCACCCTGTTCATGTCTTGAATCAGAGGCTTCACAACTCTTTCCAAGGTGACTCCTGAGTTCATCATCCCGAATGGCATCCGGACAAACTAGTAGTGTTCACCCATGGTCAATAACGCTGTCTTACCAACGTCCTCTTCTTTAACTCGAACCTGCCAGTATCCCTTGCTGAGGTCTATCCGGGAAATCTCTTTTCCCTCGGACAGGTTCTGGAACACATCCGATGGGGTTGCTGTTGACGAACCACCACATCCGATGTTAAGTCGGCCCGGTGCTCAGTGAGTCGACACATACAGGAAGATCGGTGAATATATGGTTCAGATTCACCTCTTACTCTCAGGACGTACCTCTCAAATAAGTCTGCGTGCAGAGTCTTCTCCTTCGCACCTATCTTGACTCTGTAGTCGTTGATCCCGACAATCGATACAACCTTGTACAGCCCCTTCCACTGAACTAAGAGCTTGTTGGTGTCTGTGGGCAAAAGCACCAACACTTCATCATCTTGGCGAAACTTCCTGTCTTTCGACTTCTGGTCAAAATAGGCTTTTTGTCTGCCTTGCGCTTTGAAGAGCTCTTCTGTCGCCAGCTTCCAGCTGGTCTTCGTCTCGGGTTGCTCTGCATCCTTCGTCCGCAGCTGCCTGAGGATGTGCATGGGTCCCCGTACACTCCTCCCGTAGAGTAATTCAAACGGGGAGAACTTGGTTGATTCCTACGGCACCTCTCAGTAGGCAAAAAAGCAGCGGGTTAATATAACGATGCCACTGCTTGGGTTGCTCTGTGCACAGTCGCCGCAATGTCTTCTTCAGTGTTCTGTTGAACCTCTCGACTGATCCACTGCACATAGGGTGGTAGACCGTGATTGCTAACTGTTGGACACCCAGTAGTCTGTTCGTTTCCTTCATAACATCCGACATCAACTGGGTTCCTTGGTCCGACAGGATTTCCTCTGGCACACCCAAACGGCTGTAGATGTTCACAAGCGCCTCTGCCACTGTCTCTTCATCTATCCGCTTTAAAGGTGTGGCTTCCGGATAACGAGTGGTGTAGTCAATGTACACCAGCAGATACCGGTGTCCTTCTTCACTTGGGGGGTCAATTGGTCCCACAATATCCACAGCAACTTGTTTAAACGGGGCGTCGCCGACCGGCACTGTAGCAGTACCCTCGGAGTTGCTCCCTTGTGGACTGTCTTCTGGCAGACATCACACGAGCGACAGTATCTCATGACGTCACCATCAACACCAGGCCAGTAGAAGTTACTTATGACTCTGTCCTTGGTCTTCTTGACGCCGAGATGTCCACTCACAATAAAATCATGGGCAACACCTATGACGTATTCTCGCAACTTCTTAGGCAAAACCACTTGTCTAATGAACTGTCCCTCGCTTCAGGTCCTCGAAGACTGTGTAGAGGATTCCTTGCCGCTTGATGAAGTGCACAGACTTGTTACCCTTAAACTTTGGAGTATTATTCTGCTCCAACATCTGCAAGGCCTCGTCTTGCTCCTGGAGTCGCCCTAATTCCTTCCTGTCGCCTCCTGCACGCCCCTCTACCTTCGGCATCTCCAGCAATGTGGGTTGACCTCTTTTCTTCTCTTGGGCCCCCGTGGTCACTGCCCCCACCATCACCATAGTGTCTGGATCGTTAGGATCTCTCGTTCCATCGACGTTCCCAATCACCAGATCACAGATGGCCTCTGGGATGCACAGTGCTGTCACTCTGCCCGTGAAGAAAGATGTCCTCACATCAATGGTGGCCTCTTCTGCCACCAAGATACTATTGTCGATCCTTGCGATCAACCCCTTCTGTCCAGTGAGCTGTCCGTGGCTCACCAACCTTCGCTGCACCACAACGCCTTCACAACCGGTGTCTCGCAACACGTCTACTAATTGATCCCTGATCAAGCCTTTCATCATGGGTAGCATCAGTTCATCCACGGCTCTTCCATCACTGCATCCTCCGCACATAACAGGCACCTCAAACTGAAGTTTCCCATCCCTCAGCACCGCTTGCACGTTGATATTGGTGTCAGCCATCGCCAGATCCTGCACTGATGACACATTCTCCGCCACCATCACTACGGCCGCCCCAGCCTTGCTGGGCTTGCCCCGTCCCAAGTCTGTCTGGGATGGGCACCATCTTGCTGTATGGCCTGGGCTGTATGGCCTGGCTTCCCGCAGGCGTAGCACTTCATCTCACCCTTGTCACTTCCTTTCTTGTAGCAATCCGCTGCCTTATGCCAAAATTGGCACACCTGTAGAGTATTCCCTGTGTTGCCATTAGGCCTCGCCCTTGCTGGTTGACTTTGTTGCTTGGTATTGTCCCTCAGCTGCCTGTTCCTCGCCACCAGGAATGCCTCAACTGTATTGATCACGCCGTCTAGGGTCTTCAGTTTCTTCTCTCTGATGAGGGTAGCCAAACTGGAGGGGCATGCATCCATGAACCGCTCCTTGATGAAGAGATCCTTCACGCCCTCGAAGGTTTCTTCTGTCTTTGATAGCTTCACCCACCGATTTAGGTATGTTTTAATTCTTGTGATGAACATTCCAACATTTTCTCCATCTTCGGGCCTGGACTATCAGAACATGAGGCAGTAACCATCTTCAGTTAAGTTGTACCTCTTTTGAAGGGCTTCACTGACTTTATCGTAATCCTTGGCCTCATCCATTGAGAGATGACAGACGCACTAGCCCAAACAAACAACAAGCATCACAAATGTTACAGTGGTCAATAAGTTAATGGCTTGTAAAATTGTGTAAACAGGTCTGTGTGTCAAGTTCACCAGTCTATCTATGCGCGCGGTACCCATTCTACAACACACTTTCCTTGTATTGTGAATAACTCAGGGTGCATAATTCTTATTTTCAGGAGTTAATTCCCGCAATCTTATTTCCGGATAACTTCTATTACAGTCACGTCAACATGTGATATTGATAATTTGAATGAAATGAGCTTGTCACAAATTAGTGAAACTTAATCCTGCTTTTAAAACAAGTACAAAAAGAGATTTTGTTATATAATTCCCTGAGTGCAAACACCATCTCTGTCTTCCACACAATACAGGGTGAGATGTGTTTTCACAGAGCATAACACTGACCACTTTGTAAGAAGGTTGGACTACATCATGGTCGAGGTCATAAAAGAAATAAGGGGAAAAAATGAATAAATGGGTGCTAAAGCTTTTTGAAATACAACTGATAAACAAAAAGCACAAATTATGATTAATTAAGCTGAAATCATTAAATGAGGTCACTTCTGAACTGAAACACTGGGGAACAAACCTGAGGTGTTTCCGTTCAAACTTGAGTAAGTCTGCCAAATCATCCTCTTTCACACAAGGATGTCTGACCAGCATGTCAATGACAACTGCATGTTCCAAGGCATAGAAACCTCTCACAATCAGTCGAACCAGTCTCTTGAGTTCCTCTGGAACAGATGTCAGAGGGGTGTCAGCCTCCATTTTTCTTAGTTCTAGTGTGCTGCACAAATGCACTTGTGCTTGTAATTGTTATGACTCTCAGCTGAGGAGACCAAACAATATAAGATGTCACAGTTACTCTCTTCTGTTGTGCAAACCAGAATAATATGTTAAGCATAATGGTGTCAAATTATGTAAACAGCAATTCTACAAACATTATTGACATAAATATAAAATGAAGCAAAACATGAGTGAGCAGAAATTCAAAACAGCGAGGTTCATCACAACAGGACAGTAGATATGGCCAAGAGTTACAGAACACTGCGAGTCAGGCTCAAAATGAAACAGATTAAAAGAAGGCTTGTTCCTCTTCATAGATTCCTGGCAAGATTTGAAATTAACTCCAAACACAGCTTCTGAACTGACCAAAATGTTAAAATGCCAAACAACATATGTAACTGTAAGCTCCTGTTTCAATGATCTGGCTACAGGGATGTAGAAATGTATAATAAGAAAATATGTGGGCAATCTACAACCACTTACAAAATGGTATGTGATGTCAAATTCGGTCATGTCTACTTGCACTTGGCTTAATGAAAGCTTATTAAAACTGTAATGAAATCTTTATCATGTTAAAGCTTCTGCTTTTCTCTGTCATTTAATTGCAGTACAAAACTGTATTAAAATGTATGACGTTGTTTTCATGAACCTCAAAGGGGCATATAATTTCATGCAGCTGAACCCAGATTCTCAGACAATGTTGAGGGTGTGGCAATGTCAATTCATGCGTCCTATGTCACTGAAAGAGCAAATAATGAGCACATAATCAGGCTAGCTTCACTTCTTATACAATCTGCCCACTATTTGTGATGGATAAAGAAGATAAGCACAAAAAATGATCGGATTAAGCTGAACTGATTAAGTGAGGTCACTTTGGAACTGAAACATTGGTTAAAGTGGAGACATTAGGAAAAAAAGTGTGGAGTCTACAGGAAATCCAAAGTTATAGTGCCATCATTTGATAGGGCAATCATTTTTCTATTAAACTGAAAATTTCACAAAATTCTAAACAAATGCTTGACTATAAAATTTTGTAAACAGACCCACCTTAAAATCTTGTGAGAAAAATAATCTTAATTATTTCACTAACTTATGAAAATACATCACGGCAGCTCTGCAAGAGACTTTCAGTTTCGTGCGGTGGCCACCTTATCTCTGCCGTCGTGAGGGAAATCGACGAATGGTCAAAAATGGACTTTTTTTTCATTTTTACATATTTTGTAGAGTACATTAATCTGCATCTAATGGTATAACTATTTTTGTCACAACTCAATTAGTTTTTACGTAATTAAGCGCTCGTCACTTTCCCTTACACCCCATGCCCTAAATCATAAGAGCACTGTACCTAAGAACGACAAATGGCAGTTTGATCGTCGTTCACCAACCGTTCAGCGTTTTCCTTTACATCGTAAATCCATGCCTGCCGCCAAACGCGACGAACCGTAGTTGATATCACTGTTGCGCCAGCTTATCAGAGGGGGCCATATTTCAGTTACAAGCACACAGAGACAATCCCTAGATCCTTTAAACGGATTAAACGCGGACCACACAATATGATAATCAACACAGTGGCGTGTATTTCATCTTCTTTTAACTGAAGGAATCGATAATGGATTTCGATGAGCTGCACTTCGCAATTAAGGAAGCTGGTTGCAATGTGATTGAGCTATCTCCTCAAGACTTTTCCAATTTTTCTTCTGGTCTGAGTGATTATAGTCTGCGAATGGCTGGAAGAAACAGACCATATCTCAATGACATTGCTCATCTTGAACTCAAAAGAGGTCACAAAGAAATGTTCTTCAAGACTTCGCACAAGCAGAACAAAGTCATGACGTTTTCCTTCCTTAAGAAGAATTATGACTTTGCAAGTGTAACGAAGAAGACAAATGCCCGAGGTGTTGACAAAAAGAAAAAAGATAATATTATTGAGTAGCTTGTTCCACTTATGCCGAACTCCAGAGGAGCCTTCTGGTTGAGGCTACCTGAATCTGCAAAGGGCAGAGATCTCCTTAATCACAGAGATTGATCTTAATGTGCTAAATTTTAATTATTTTGGAAGGATGCAATAAGTTTGGAACTTATCTAAAGTGCAGTAACTGTTTACATGAGATAATTCGGTATTGATGATGAGCATTACAAATGCCTATAAGATAATAAGCATGACCCTCAATTCCACTGTTTCAGCTTGTTCTGCATGTAAATAGCGGGTGTAGTAATTATACTCATACCTGAGTCATACTCATTTTATATGAGCCATTTACTGCAGTATTTGATAACACTCGCACTTCATTTAAGTATGTTTCTGATACACTCTAAGTAATAACTCATGAAACTGGTTACTTCATTGATAAAAATAGTGGCTCAAAAGTTTGCACCTACAGCTGCTTGTGTTAAACAATGGATACGATAAATCGAAATGGTTCTGAAATATTCTGTAGATAAGATTTCTATTAAATTCTATGAACACATTTTCTTTGACACTCTATGAAGACATGCCTTGTAAGGATCGTTATGGGGGTATACATCTATTACATTGATTACAATGTTTTGAAAGCTCAGTGAGTCTCATGTCAATAACTATTTTTGTTGGAAAATCAAAAGGGAAAAAAAAGTGGGGGAGGGGGAGTGTACGTTTTACCTTTTACTTATCATGAATCTCAGAAAAAGAATTTTTTTTTCTTTTTGCTTTACATAATGAAAAGATCTGCTTCGTAAAATTCATTTTTTTTTTTCACTATATAATCATTAATTGTTACATAGTTTTATAAGCAAGAAATTACTTGTACCTGGAAGTGCTGATATGCATTATGCTTTAGTATATTGCATCACTTGTAAAACAATAAGAATTTTGACAACAGGGACGGGTTTTATTATACGACTGTAACGAGTTAAGGAATTTATCTTGTTTACAGTAGTTAAAAAAATTCATGATTTTTTTGCTTTGCATAGTCTTTAACGGAATCCTTGTTAATAAATGTATGATTTTACCGGTCTGTACCTTCCTTTGTTTATTTAGTTCTTTTCAGCATTTCTATCGATCTGCAGTTTTGCTGTTGCTTTGTGAGTGCTGCTGTGATTGTTGTTGGAACTGTTATTGCTACTGTTGTGCCAGCAGTCGTTGTTGCTGTTGTAAATTTTCCTGGCGGGCAGACCGACACCATTCGTCATTTTCCCTTACGACGGCAGATCTCCTGTGAGCACCCCAGGGGGCCTACGGCGGTCTGAGCAAGATATAGTGGAAGGAGCTTCACCTGGAACAGATTTTGCGATGTCTGACAGTGATTGGGTGAACTCTGAAATCTTCCAGCATTATCTGAGCCATCATTTCCTGCCCAACGCATTTAGAGGAGATGGGAATCAACATATCATTCTATTTTATGATGGCCACAGATCTCATGTGTCTCCAGCCCTTATAGACTGGGGGATTAAAAACCGTGTGATTTTGTTTGTCCTTCCACCTCACACAAGCCATATACTGCAACCAATGGATGTAGCCTGTTTTGGGCCTTTCGCCAAAATATTTAGCAGTTTGGCCCATTCATTTACAAAGGCAGGAGGGATAACTCTGAATAAGAAAACCCTGTGCAGAGTAGCTTGTAAAGCATATCTTCAAGCGCTGTCACCATCAAACCTGCAGTCGGCCTTTAGGAAGACTGGAATACATCCCTTCAATCCCAGTGTAATAGATGCGTCCTCACTGATCCCAGGGGACTATTTGAAACTGATGCAAGAGGCCAAAGGAGATGATCCAGCAGAGCACGACCAGGCTTGCACTGCTCCTCAATCTTCACAAGCAGTCAGGGAAGATGGCTTAGCAAATGGAGCTGCTCCTGCTGCAAATTCATCAAACGAGGCTGTAGCCGCAGTGGGATTAAGAGATTCTGATTTTTTTGAAACCAGACTTCCACCAATTAAAATTCCACCAAAGAAGAAAAGGCGCTGCTTTAGTCACATCGTTGCCGGGCAAGCCATTACTGAGGATGACATTGGCTCACAAGTAAAAGAGCCCTACTCACATAAAACCTCTGGAAAGAAAAGCAAAGAACCCAGTCAACCAGTTTCAGACACAAACTCGAACTTGAAAGCCACTCCCAAGAAAAGGAAAGCATCTTCTGGAAAAGCAAAATTACGGATAGATTCTCAACAACCTGCAGTTTCAAAACCAACAGAGAGGAAAAATACAGCCCCCAAGAGAGCAAAAGTATCCACTGGAACAAGACAAATGGATTCACAGCAAGCTGGTCCATCAGGATTAGGTCGGCCACTTTCAGATCATGGCAGTGATGATGAAATATCCAGTGAAGATCTCTGCTGCGTTTGCAAACGATTTTCACCACAAGCTTTGCAAGGGGCAGTCTCCCTAATTATTGTCAAGTGGGTCAAATGTGATCACCAAGGATGCTCACATTGGACACATGTCTCATTCTGCACTCCTTTCAAAGTTGTTAGGCTGGGTGATACGTACATCTGCCCATGTCATCATCAGCCAGCTATGGAAAAATAGTGCAACTTGAC
>JAWQUT010000872.1:28412-45197 GCA_033807755.1 Ellobium chinense
TTAACACGATTTTCTCGAACTCTCAACACGCATTTCTCGAACGATTTCATCATCATCTACCCGATCTCAAAGCGGCGAAATGACCGATAAAGCCTTTCTTTGTCTGGCGTTGCTCGTCCCAGTGTTAGTGATAACGGGAGTGCCGTGGTAATGGGCAAGGGATCAAGACAATGCTTTGTGTGGCTCTATTGAATCAGCGGGAGGGGGGTGGTGTAGTGATTGAGCATGTAGAGCGACCTGGCGGGTGGTGGACTAGGTCAACACACGCTGCGATAAATTTTATTGCGTCGAACATGACGCGATGCGCATAGAGTGACGTGGCGGGGCGATAGGTAATAGCAGACTGGCAATAGTGCCGCTCCTAATAATAATTTCTTTCTTTTCCTCGAATAACGTCGAACACATCAGGATTACACTTATGCACCGAAGTTCGATNAATGACGAAGGCAAAATGTTATGACGACATTCTTTCGCGACGTCGCGTGCTGACGTGACAATAGTCTGAGGCAATTCATAGGGTGTGTCGGCGATCATTCATAGGGTATGTCGGCGATCTCTTTGATGGGACCTGACCGCTTCAGCTGACCAGAGTCCGTCAGACAGGGTTATCACTTCTGAGACCGACTTTGTCGATTAGGCGACATAGAAAAGGATAAACTGATAACGCCTTTCTCCCCTNAATCTCGAACACTTTTTTCGATCCCGGAGAAATTCGAGTTTTCCGTGCTCGACTGTATACGTAAGTCATTTCGAACCAATCAGAAACCGAGTTATATTTTGTGGGCTTGTCCACAGTTGAAATCAGAGTCATGCCAAATTAGAGATTCCACCCATCAATCTCGTATAAATAGCTTGCACACAGCGCAAACTGCCTACAACATGGAATTTTTAGTAAATAATAAAGGTGGCGTTAAGATAGCTTTTAAAGGCTACCTTTATCAAAATCAGCCCAGAGAAATCAGCGGATCTGCCGGAAATGTTCACAAAAGTCAAGTTTTTCTTGTTCAGGAGCAATGTACACAGACATCAGTAAGGAGAACCCTGTCTGTGGAAAAGGTCACAATCACGCTCCAAACGAATCAAATATTGCACTAACCAAAACTATGACAGCCATGAAAACCAAAGCGAAAGAGAGTCAAGAAAAACCCAAGCCAGATTTATTCTGACATTGTTACCAACTGCTCAAACGATGTCAAACAACTAATGCCTGTGGAGGAACACTGCAAAAGGTTGATTGCTTATCAGCGCCCGCAACTACAGAGCCCACGGATCCTGCAAGATCTGGGAGTTCTGCCAATGGAATACACAAGCAATGACAATGAGAACTTTCTCTGTTTTGACAACGGTGCCAACAACCCACGTAGAATCTTGGCCTTCGCCACAGATGAGTTACTGCGACTGTTATCAGAATCCGAGACTCTTCACGCTGACGGCAATTTTGCAATGCCCCAAACATTTCTAGCCAAGTCTTTGTTCTAAGGGTACCTATGCATGATTCTGCCATCAGTGTCTGTTATGCACTGCTCCCGAATAAATGCCGAGAAACATATCAGGAACTTTTCCAAGGATTACATGCAAAATGTGCTTCATTAGGATTTACGCTAAACATTCAGACTCTTGTTTGTGATTTTGAAGACTCACTCCTCAGAGCGGCCATGAGTATATTCGGCAGGAATATAAAAATACAAGGATGTTTTTACCATCTGACTCAGTCAACATGGCGGAAGCTACAACAGCTAGGACTGACATCATTATACAATAGCTCTGAAGATTTCAGACTCTTTTGCGGAATGCTGGACGGGTTGGCCTTCCTGCCAATCGGAGATGTACACGCAGGACTGACGTGGCTGCATTCTGTCATGCCTCATGAGGCAGAGGAACTTGTCACATACTTTGACCAAACCTACATCTCAGCTACTTTTGCATCAGTTCAGTCCGATGGCCTTGGAAACAATGTAAATTTAAGGAGACGACCCCCAATGTTTCCACCACAGATGTGGAATGTGCATGACGCCACCATCAGCGGAAACTCGCGAACGAACAATAATATATGCGAGGGATGGAACAATAAGTTCAGGAACATTGTTGGTCACTACCATCCTTCTATATGGAAATGTATTGACTCCTTCAAGAAAGAACATGCAACAGTGAAGGTAGTTATTTCCCAAATTGCAGTCGGTCAACGCCCAAAGAACCCGTGAAACGGCGTTATGTCACTCTTGAGAAGACTGCGTAACCTCTGTGAAGACTTAAATACAGGGATAAAGACTCTATCTGAATTCTTGAAAGCTGTTGGCTGGAACATTCGTCTGCACCGTGTTCAAGTTTAATCCACAGAATACTGATAAAAGTTATCATTTAGGTAATGTATGTGCCATTTAAATGTATTGTTTACCAAGCTATAACAAATTGTCATTCCCTCGCACTGAGTTTAAATTCAAACTGCATGTTCTGTTTTCTCTTTTGAAAATATGAAAAAATTACTTTGTTTTCTAAGTTTCAAAATACTTAGAAATAATATTACTCTCATTAACGGCATTTGCAAATTGTCAGTCAGAAGACCCTTCCAACTCTCCCGCTCTTTCAGAGTGTGTGCGTGAGTTTCTAAACTTGCAAATTACTTTCTCAGAAATGGCGTGCTTGTAATTGCCATCTACATGGTTGTAACTTTTTGTCTGTTTTGTTTGATGTGTGTAAGTGAGTTTATTATTTTGCACCTGCAGGTATATTTAAGTACAGTATGGAAGATGGGTAATTTAATGTATTTTGCGATACCTCGATACTGACACCGGCACCTGGGGTGTTGGCTGTCGAGGGCTTGGGAACACAGCACTGCAAACAGGCTGGAACCTATGTTCCCCCCTCGGCGTCCGACCCCCGAAGGTACAGGTGTTGTGACTCTGTGTGTGGTGTGTGTGTGTGTGTGTGTGTGTGTGTGTGTGTGTGTGTGTGTGTTCTTAACTCGCACATGTAAATATAATATTTTCAGATGCTGTAAGTGCTTAATAACTTTCCTAGAGACGGCATAATAATAGACATTGTGTTTTCAAACATTCTCAGCACTTAATTACTTCCTCAAAAGGTACATTTGTATTTGTTATTAGTCGGCGTTGTGCATGCATTATGTGGGCGTGAATGTTTGCGGTGGTGTGTGTGCGCACCTGCATCTTCTTAGATTATGTTATAGAAGTTTTATTGGTCTTGTATGCTAAAGTATAATTTGTCCCACAGTGCTGAAGCTGTGCATCTTCATCCTTGTTTTCAGATGTCATTTTGGTAGCTATGCATGGCCCTATTTTAGTTGTGTTTTTTTTCCCTTTTAGATCTACATGTACCAATAAATCATAAAATGTGTGTCGCTTTTTCTCATTACTTTTTATTGACAGTTGTTTTGTGTCATTGTTCTTTGTTGATGATATGGATGTTATTGTTGTGAATCATTATGTTTTTGTAGTAGTTACAGTAGTAGAGGTGTCGTGAGGCGATGACAAAAAATAACATTTCTTATTTAAAACTTCTCAATACAACATACCAGGCTTTAAAAATGAGTCGTCAGTAATTATATAAAGTGCTGGCCCCAGATAACATTGATAGCAACAGCAACAAACAAAGTGTGTGTTTTGAACAGCCGTAAAGCAGTGTGATCAGATGTGGGGTCCGTTATCCCTTCTGATAAAGATCACCAGCTGATAAGGTAATCCCTCCTAAATGAACATCAAAGAGATCACTCGCTGGCACAAGCGACGTCGCGTCTTGTCTGAGGCAAAGTTTACGTTTCGTCACTGCACCAGTGGTTGTCACTCATGTTGGTTTGTTGATTGCGTATGCAGGGTCGCTCCTTATTCATCAAGAATAGCTCAGCATGCGCAGGGTACGTCAACAAACCAAGTGTGAGCGAAAAACACTTGGTCATGCGAGGAAACTGAAAGTACCTAATTCGTAACCTAAGTTCCCTCGGACTCCGTCGCTGAATAAGCGTACTAAATGCAGCATACATTCTTTGATATTGGGGATATTGATTTAAACTGAAGAGATCGTCACAAGACGTTCCCGGCGTCCCATAAACATCATCATCATCAACAACAACAACAACAATAACAATAAAAACCACTCCCGTTTCCATAACAAAGAGAAAAAGTAACCATACCAATCTCCTCCATGACTATTTGCAAAAAAAAAACAACCCCTCAACATTAACAATGCCAACACTATCAACTACAGCTAGTCTAAATTAATAATTTTAACAGTATCACCACCAACAACACTGTATTTTACTTCCAGTATATTCTCGTTTGGCTTCTTATTTTAAATTTGGTTCATGTTTCTATTTTTCCTGTTTCTTTTTTTCTTGTTCCTTTTTTTTCCTGTTTCTTTTTTTCTTGTTTCTTTTTTTCTTGTTTCTTTTTTTCTTGTTTCTTTATTTCCTGTTCTTTTTTTCTAGTTTCTTTTTTTCCTGTTTCTTTTTTTCTTGTTTCTTTTTTTTCCTGTTTCTTTTTTTCTTGTTTCTTTTTTTCTTGTGACTATTTTTCTGTTTCTTTTTTCCTGTTTCCTTTTTTCCAGTGACGTTTTTTTCCGGGTACCGTCCGGAATGGGCCCACTGGAGTCAGGATTTTACTTAAAAGGATTTTTCTACAAATTGCTTGTGTATTGGATATACATGGGTATTATAGTTATCATAAATCTTTCTACATTCACCAGAGCGACATCATAGGAACTGAGCGTCAAATGGGATCATTTTTATTATCCGTGTTCATCGGATAATTATGACAAAAGCCTGATCATGTGAGATACCATTTTGAGAGAAGTAGAAGTATTTTTTTATTTGAAAAATTAGCCAACCTGATTGTAGGAGCCAAAAGATAGCCAAAGAGCAAATCAGTTATTCGAGACCCAAGAGCTTTTCAAAAAGAGAAATTTCTGGTATTTGGTATTTGGCTCCAAAAGAGCCAAGTCTGGCAACCCTGGCACCGGGATGATGCAAGCTTTAGCTAGCTAACACACACGACTTCATTCAACTTCGGCCAATGGGAAAAGAGAGAGTCAGTCGTCTGACCTCGTTTGTCTTCCGTAGGCATTTTGATTTTTGCCTATAGGCATGGAAATTTTAACACTACTCGGGGATGCCTTTGGGACTCGTTCTGGGTTCGAGTGATGATATTTTGCGTTATAATACAGTAGAAGAGGAGCTGCCCACGAGTTACCCTGTGTAGTCAAATTTCGGAAGTGACTACTGGGCTAGCCAAGCTGAACTGCGTTTGGGGCTCAGTCAGGGTGCAGACGCCTTTCTTTTGAGATGGTACTAGACTAGTACGGTAGAAGAGGTGCGGCTTTAGGGGTTGCCTTTTATAGTCAAAAATGTGAAATGACTTGCACAGCGCTTTTTTATTTTGTTCAGCCTTCTAACCTGAGAATTCATAAGGCTGATAACTGCTGGCCTTTCTTATTTCAATTATTTTCTGCTATTTGTGTTTTTCCTTTTTACCATCTTGTGAGGCCTTCCTGTTTGAAGTGGTAGTCAATGGCTATTTGACTACCATTACGCTACGCCCTTGCACAAACTAGCTAAGAAATCACTTTATAATGAGTAGTCCGCCTAAGCAGGACGCCCGCTTAAGGAGCCGTCCCGCTTAAGCGGGTTCCACTGTATATCCATGCTAATTTCTATAGTCCATTTCATTTTTCTCTTTGATCGTGAAGACAAATTCTTTCTTTTCAAATTATGAAAGATTTCACAAGTATTCTCCAAATTATTCTTTGACTAGCAAGAAAGTTTACGTGAAATTGTGAAATTGTGGACAGCCAGTTTCGTGCGATAATATAAAGCAGAGGGCTTTCAAGGATGGTGCAAGCAGAACTGATTCCATGTCGAGACACACCACAGCAACTTTCTCTCCGCCGTCTGACATGGCTTTTGCTTTGTCGGCGTCCTTTTCATCCCGAGCCCTTTGCTTGTCCTCTCTGTGCTTTTGCCAAGTCACGTCGTCAATATTGCCTGTTTCATGAGCGACACAGATGTCGCACTGGTCCTTCCGTGGAGTAAAAATGGAAAGGTTCAAGGCATTGAACTGCTCCCTGAAGGTTTTCAGCCCTAGAGGTTTTCTGGCAGCGTCTGAACATTTCTCCACGTAGGCTCTGTAAACTTCTGAGACGTTCTGGAAATATGGCTCGATGTAAATTTTGGATGAACTCTGTCTGCAGTAATGTGATGGCATTTTTGGCAGTTTACTAAGGAACTCTTGAGTCAAGAAGTCTTTGTCGGCAGGTGCTCGATCATAATGCTGGCTTCTTACTGGTTGGCGGGGATCATCTGTACCGGGTGATTCAGAGTGTCCATGCACCCAGATCTGTTGTACCTAGGAAAAACTTCTTGCAAACAGGCAACCCGGTGCCATCCTTCTTCATGTGGTATTTCAAAGACACTGACTTCAGACTGTCATCGTTGCCTTTCTGTCGTCTGTTTGGTACAACAGCGTCAACCAAACCTTTGATGTAAGCGGCCTTTTCTTTCCAAGATAAGGTCCAGATATAGTCAAATACTTGTTGCCTGTCTTCCTCTGTGAAAGATTTGCAGTTCATGGCAGCTCCCGCAATTTTCGCTCATCACGTTTCTTGCCTGCACATATGTACGCTTGGCCAGTTTCTCTGAGACGTTTACGTTTTACTGATGCCCAGTTCTCAGGACCCTTGTGTTGTCTCTTTCCTGTTAAACAGAATGTCTGGAATGTGTTCTCGGTCAATCATCAGCTGGTGCTAGAGGAGGGTTTGCATCATCTCCCGTCGTCTGGGCAACATAATCAGATGGTGCTAGAGGAGAGTTTGCATCCTCTCTCGTCGTCTGGGCCACATCATCAGATGGTGCTAGAGGAAGGTTTGCATCCTCTCTCGTCGTCTGGGCCACATCATCAGATGGTGCTAGAGGAGGGTTTACATCATCTCCCGTCGTCTGGGCCACATCATCAGATGGTGGTTCGGGATGACCCTGGACGCCATTTTCGACACGGGGCACATCATTGCCACTCTCTTTCCTAGCACTACTCGGTAGGTCTGTAGTGCCCACAGGTTCTATGTTCATAGAATAGTCCAGGAGATTTATGAAAATATCTAATACATCACCATTTTTCGGGAGTAATCAGAGATATTATGGTGATTTACGAATTTTATACCATTCGGACAGCGGAAACCTTGCTTCCTTATTTCGGCAAAGCGATGGCATAGACATCTCATAGCATCACTTTAATCAGGTGGTCGTTGCTTTTCTTCAAAGTATCTAAAACGGAGACGGTAGGACGGGTAGCGTCTGTTCCTTTGAAGGTGTTTAATTGCCGCCATGGCTTAATCTCTTCGAATCACCGCCCCATTGTCGAGTCCCCAGTGCCCGCCGTTGGTGAATTTCTTTGAATCACCTTCCCATTGTTGTGCCGCGGCATAATCGAGACACACATTGTACCCTGATTATTGTTTGAGGATTATCACCACACCATAACTTTCATAATCGCCGAACAGGCTGTGTGATCAAGTAAACGTATCAAATGTGTATTTGATTCTAAAGACGTCATTATTATATTATTAACATTTTTTTTTTTTTGCTCAACCGCAAATTCATTCCCATATCACTTGTAAACCTCATTAAATATGCTAACACGATGCTAATATGGTAAAACTAGCATTAAGCGATGGACCGTCATAGCATAGTTAAGAGATAACGCAGCACAAGGGATCTCAAGGTTCCCTCATTTTGTTCTGTTAAAATGTCACAAGTTGTCTCTGGATACCTGTAGCGAACTTGTGCCTTTTTAACAGAACAAGGGAAAATGGTCGGACACTTGTGCCTTTTTGAAAAACTGTTAAATAACATGTTTTAATACTTCTTTCGAGCTTATGCTTTTGGTAGCATGTGTATCTTTTGCTTTACTATGTTTTTAGCAAAAAAAAGAATTTTCTGAAAAATTGACACTTGTGCCTTTTTAACAGAACAACGACGACAACAAGTTATGATTGGTTGGTTGGGTGCCCGTCTTTGGTCTTTGAGCTTGGTCAGCTTTTGGACTGAAGAGAGACGCGCGCCAACCCTCAGAGGTGTAGGATCGGTTAATTACAGGACTGTATTTGTTTCTTTTAGAGAGACACGCGCCAACCCTCAGAGATGTAGGATCGTTTTATTGTTTTTCCTAGAATCACCTCGTCAGCCAAAGCAGTTTAAAGTCTGCAGTCTTTGTTTTCCTGCATTGGACACCAATAATACATGTACCATCAATACCTATGGATGTTTAATAAATCGAACGTGATCATCAACTGATGTAAGAGTTAAGCGCTTCGTTTCATCATCATCGTTGTTGTGTCCTCGTAACTCGTCTCCTTATCTACCCTCACGCTTACCCACGTGGCCAGTAATGTCATCGCCCACTACAAGGCCACCAGGGCCCACAGACAAACTTTGGTATCAGAAAGTAGAAAGTATGGGTTCTTGTCGGGGCCCTGGCGACCTATCACCTGCGTTGGAACCTAGGGAAAGTGCATTTTTTTTTATGCATTCTATTCGGAATTTTTGGTGCCAGATGAAACGTATTGAATTTTCGTTTTTACTACTGTAATTGTATGTGTTGTAAAGCTGGTATGAGTGATTGTCATGATCTTGTTTCGTCTGGAGTACTGACTTAAGTGGGTTTTTTTTTTTAAAATTGGATGTCATGGCCTTAATGTCTATTTCACTCCGGACGCGGAGCTGTATTTTCTTTTCATTTTTTTTTGTAATGAATATACATTACCTGTCCTGTAAATGCTATGGTTATATGATTTTATTGTCGTTTAGGACGAACGAGTGGCTGGAGGCCAGTGACACTTGCTTGTTGCGCGGTCAACCAGTTTCTATGTTAGCCCAATGGTGTGTGGGAAGTCGAGAACGACTTCCATTTTAAGAAGGGGTGGGTGTGAGCAGGCGAAGTTAGATCCCCTCCCCCCCCCCTCCCGCTTTCTCGTCACAGGTACCTTGTGTTTATCTATGGTGGGATTTTGATATTGAAGGCCCTCGGGCAGTCTAATATTCTTTTGCAGGATTGTATGTGACCTTGTGCGTTGGTGACCAGCATATTTTTGTAAGCTTTGGGTATGAGATGAGAGTGGCTGGCTCCTGGATGACCTCCAAGTGTATTGTGAATCCAAGGTTAAGGATCGAAGTTGTGGCTTTTCCATATTCAGTCATTGTCTGGCTCTAGAGTTTAACTTCACGGCACCTAGAGTTCTTATAGTTTATGGGAGTCATTTGGCAACGGTGCCCGAGGAAGCTTGTTTTAATAGACCTCTTTAATGCATGGCAGGGAGTTATCTGACTTGCCGGGACGGCAAGTACTGTATTGAACTGGGGAGGTTGTGAGCGGGCTAGGCCGCTCATAGAGTTTGAGTAAACTATCAAAATACCTAATCCTAGAACAAAAATTTAAATCGTTACACACCGTACTTTGCACAATCTGTGAGTGAGTGAGTGAGTGAGTTTGTGTTTTACGGCGTGTCACCACGATTACGGCTATATTAGAACGCCCTCATGGTTCTGTTAAAGTTTTTTAGTAGAATTTTCCTATCAATTTTGCCCGGACAGCGGCCGCTAGGCCTACTCTTTTACGATTTTAAAACTGCCAAGGGATTTTTAACGTGCGCAACGTGCACACGGGACCTCCTAGTTTTTCGTCCATATCCGAGAAGACTAGACGCCGGCTTTCCTACTCAAGCCAGAGTGTGACCGTCCTATCGGCTTCAAAACTGCAACGGGCGTCACTGTTGCAGGGTTACCCTCCTAAAATGTGCAAAGACCATGTTTTAGGTAAAAACGTTGTAGTACACAAATATGTTCGTGTGTGAAATTTGGAAATAACAACATTCTGACACACCGATAAAATGTTTAGGTACAAGTTAAGAGTTATAGTAAACTCTTAAAATGCCTAATCCTACATAAAAAATTAAATCATAACACACCGTACTTTACAAAATCTGTGAAAGTTAGAAATGACAACATTCTGATACACCGATAAAATGTTATCACACAGATTAAGAGTTATCGTAAACTATTGAATTGCCTAATCCTTAATAATTTTTTTTCAAATTGAAATATTTGTATAAGAGTTAGAGGGGAACATGTAGTTCAGAGATTGTTAGCAATTAAAAAAATAAATCATTTAAGCAATGAATGAGATGCATTCTTTTTGCAAAATGTAAAGAACCCCATGAACTGTTTTGGAAGACACTTATTTCATAGAAATGTTCATGTGTGCTAGAGTAACATTTTAAGCTCCTGTCAGGGTTTTCACTGAGAGTGAGATAATGGATTTCTTTTTGCATTTATTACATCAATATAATACCTCATCAGTTACTTAGAGACTGGAACACATGAAAATTCCTCTCTCACCATATTCAAAGACTAGACTATGCACAGCTGTGACATTTTAATTGAATTCAGCAAAAAAAAAAAAGGGTTAAACTAAACTCAGATCTAGACTAGTTTGGGTGTAGCCTGTTTAATCTAGACATATTCACCCATCTTTTCATTGCTAGCCCAACTGTTTCCAATGATTTGATTAGACACTAGACTTGGGGGACCGATGCACGGCCGGTCCATTGCACGCACATTGTCACTGGTCCTGCTCGTGTCATCTTTCGAATTATTCAATGCTTACCACTCAGTTTGCGACTCTGTTGCATTTAAGTCCTTTTTTTTTTCTTCTTCTTCTTTCTGAGTTGGTCTGGCAATCTTGACCGGCTCAAACTGATGCGGGTCAATAGGTTTACTTGCGGATACTGTTTTTTTCCGAAGACAGCGGTTTGACGTAGTGGCTGTGACGTCACCATTTCGGGTGCGCAAATCGTGGTATTTACCGTCGAGTTCCGCTAAACAGGCATCGAGAACACCACATGTTTTCTTTCACAAAATAATCATATAAATGTTGATATTATAGAGGAAATAATATTATGAATGCATTTTTAAGTATTCAGATATATTATTTCAATCAAAAAATCATGGGGTAACCCATGAATGTTCAGAACCACTTTAAGGTTTTGGAAGCTTAATCTACCCCCATCCTCCCTCATAAATGATTTCAAATTCATCTTAAGATCTAGGCACTTCTAGCACTCGGAGAGTCCCGGAATGCAAAATTATTCCCTGTTTCCCATCCATACACGTAACGACTGAAAGTATTTTCCATAAATCACAGCTGATTATTGTGTGAAGTTTTAGAATAAAGATAAAATATTGCTGCAGTAAAGCACTCCTATGGGCGCATGCTTTCTTTCACTCGATTCCCATCCATCTCTTTTATCTGTGTTTCTCTCTCTCTCTCTCTCTCTCTCTCTCTCTCTCTCTCTCTCTCTTTTTCTCTCTTTCTCTATGACAAGAAATCAAAAGAAGGGGAATTGCTAGGCTGGCCCATCTTCCCCCACTTTCCCTCCCCCCCCCCCCCCCCNCCCCTCCAGCAACCGGCGGGACCCATCACTGTTTGTAGCAGTGAATGAAATTGCACGTAGGTGTTGACACGGTGTATGAAAATAGCGCCATTCATATTCATGCTTGAAACTGCAATTGGGACATTAGGGGAAAAAGATTGGTGGGTGGGAGGAGAGGGGTATGGATTCCACAAAGTAATCATGTAATCATATAAGTCTATACATCACGGAGATGACTAGACTTATCTCAAGAAAATATACAGATCAAAACAACACACACACAACAAGTGATACACAAATCCTAGTGTCTTCCACTCCGAACCAAAGGTAAACAAAGCAAGCCAGGCATAGCTGTGGATTTATGACGTCACCGAGAGAGAGCGAGCGAGGAATACAGGGGGGGATGCAGTCACAGCCGGTCAAGGAATGGATACGAGATTTGACTCGCGTAAAAACGATTAGCAAGCGTGTAGTCATATTAGGGTGGCCTGTGGGGATTGCAATAAGTAATTGAATAGGTATAGAAGAGACCTGGTTGCACAGATATTGTAGTTTGTCTTATCATCAGAGAAACAACGGACAGCTTTAATATTCAATCTATGTGCCCCTCAGGCAAATGATAGAGAATGTCAGAACCGGAGACCAATGAGAGCTCATTAAAGTAGGACGCGCACATCAAAAATAATTTTCATTTTGTTCATACTTTTTCTCTCTAAAACTTATCTATGGTGCCCACCGAATCAATTTTGCGAAGAAAGAGCATCGTTCTGTTACTGTGCGCTTATGTCATATGACGCAATTAGGACAGCTAGAGTTACCGGGTTTGGCCCTTGGGTCCAGAGTTATTCCCCTTCCCCGATCAGCAGAAGCCCGCGGCAAAAACGCTGACGTCACTTATGTTCCAGCAGTTACAGACACCTCTACCTGACAATGTATTATTCAGCTTTTAGTTAAGGTTCTGGTATAACAAATTTAAACCAAAAGTTTAATAGTGTAAGCCAGAAAAAGTATTCTGCATTTTTATTACCTCAGCATGATTTTGTTTGGCATATTATCTACTGTTCACAGAGGAATTAAAACATTCATACCAACATGCTATCACCCGTCCGCAGAGCACTGGCTAGACAGCTTGGCCATGTAGCAAGAACATATTTGACGTAAGCTTATGGCCGCCACGCGAGCAGTGATTATAACAATTCCGACTTTGGATAATGTAACCCTGTGGGTTGTCTGGGGCCAGCAGAGGCGTTATATCATTATGACAGACACGTGAAAGGCTGTTTGGAATAATATGGTATCGTATGATTTAATATGGTCTGTAGGACGGTGCAGTCTTCCTTTAAACAATACAAGGGGAAAAAACGGCACAGACAACCATACATAGACCATGCATACATTTAATAAAACGACTCACTCAGTGCTCAGACAGATGCTTCTTTTATCCAATATTCATCCTGCCTTTTCTAAGATTACAGAATTGCGATCAAAGTCGGGCACTTGTTCACAGTCTTCAACAAAAGACTTAATGATCATATGTAAATTTAGCACCAAGGAAAGTTATTGCATGTGGATAATTCTCTTCGCACAACGACTACTACTTTAAAATTTTCCTAGCTTGCCTCTCGCGTTATGACGTCACGCCTTATTCCCGCGCTGACCGGATGACCAGTCATGGCGGCCCACGCGGTGTGAAAATACCGACTTTCAAGCTGCATTTTCTCGGAAGCGCTCGGGCGGAGGAAACGTGTAAGGGGTTGAAAATTTATGAAAAAATATTGTGGATTTTTAAGGATGTAAAGCAGATAGCTACCCCTGTTCCTTTAAAGTACGTCATAATGTTGGGCGTGCCGTGTTGCCAGATTGACTACCTTCATAACCAAACATGATGAACTATTGCAACCACACTATCTCCTCAGGGCTCAGTCCTCACTGCCACCACCGTCACATTCAGCATCACAACTATCTTCTAAAATTCTAAGAAGACAATCGCCTTTACCATCACAGTGCACCATGGTGACCGCCATCAAGACAGTAGATCATGACCAGTCAAGCAGGCTTTCAGTGGGGCTAGAGGTGAGGTGCCCAGTTTGAAACTAAGGAACGCAACATTATACAGTATGAATAGTAGTAGGATTCGATACGGTTTTAGTCTATGGAGATATTCGTGCTTTGTTTGCGGTTTGTAAATATTGAAACTATTCGAGGTTGAAGCTGATGATGGCTATGCTTATGGAGACAAAAAGGATGGTATTCTTGCAATATTGCATGGTAATGAATGGCACTTCTTAGGTTTGTTGTTCAACACTGAATACAGTAACTGGCACATTCATCCTTACATGTGCAATGAAGTGATATTATCTGCTATTGTGACTAATGAGATTGGGAATTTTATGTAAATGAGAAAAGGATAATCCTGCTGTTATGACGTCCTTGCAGGGTTGTTGAAAGTACCTCTGAAAAGGTAACTAACTGCCAGTAGGTTACTTTTGGAAAACAAGTAATTATTTAAAAGTAAATTACTTTTGCAACAAACGTAATCAGTTGCTTGAATTACAAGTGGAATGTCTTAAAAGTAATTAGTTACTTTTAACTAGTCTACTTTTCAATTACTTTTATGATTTAGAATTCGAAAAGGAAAACTGGAATTAAAATTTGAGTGCATTAATGGCCAGACAGGCTGTATAATTTACCCATGATTGTTGCGAGCTTCAGTGACCTAGATCTAATATCTTTTTCTTACCCTATCCACTCTTTTCGGCTAATCTGATTCCATTAAATTTCTTTCTCGATTAAAATGTGAAACACGCATTATTATTATGTAGGACATCATTTCGACATGATGATGATGTCATTGCAGAAGGAGTGACTAACTCCACAATAATGGTGTTAGTTTTGAAAAGACTTTTGGAGGTCAAACTGGGATGTAAAAAATGCTATCCTTATGGAGGTGGCTACACAGAGAAGAAATAAACTGTATGAAAAGGTTGAAACTCCTAACTTTATTCCTTCATAGGTCAATTACTTAGAACCCATCCCCATACTTTATGTCACAGCGAAATATAAACACACACACTCACGACAAAAAATCCTAGATGTACCATAGTCACGCTATTGTACATGTCAGACCATCGACGGTGTTATACATAGTAGAATCTCGACGTAACATATATACATGAATGTACTGCATTTACGTTCTTGTACATGTATAATACGTACATGTACATCTAGCCTTAGTAACAGGTATAAATACGTATTACAAAGTTTCACCGATCTTTTCCAGTGAGTGCACAAGATGGAACAATTTTTGTGTCATTCATATAATGCTGAAAGACAGAAATAGTGTTGGAGTTAAAAGAAACACACTTCGCACTTGTGAACATTTGTTAAACCATGATGACATTACAGTACATGAAAGTTTGAATAACAAAAAGTTTCCCCTACATAAATTAGTGTGGAAGGCACCTCTGCGTTGGTCCAGTCACTCCCGTCTCTCTCTCTAAAAAAAATAACACGAATGATCTCCTGCCACTAACATAATGATGCCGGCACCTTGTCCGATCGACCTATATGCCTGCGGTCTTTACATTAAAGATGTCATCAACTCATTGCATCACATAGGTTATTTGAGTCTGGTGAGAAGTGTGGTCTCGAAGAGAGAGAGTTTACACTGTCTCACCCATTCGGCCAAGCTATGCAGAGTTGTAAACTAATAGGAACCTGCGAGCAGCAATAGACAAAGAACGCCGGACAGAGCTGATGACCGCGATCATTTGCGTGAACAAAGAAAGTTTGCGGAGTGAAAGAAACCCACGTTGCTGAAGAGAGACTATCGGAAGCCTTATTTTTTTCAACAATACAAAGAAAGTAGCGGAAATTACAAGTACTCGTTATCATATTTTTTTGTAAGGCAAGCTGTAGAAAGGTATGCCACCTGAATAAAGCAGCCCTTCTATCTGGATTTATATAGGTGGTATATCACTTGTATCCCTTTCCTGGATCTAGGTATTAACCCGTGTGGCGGTGATCGACTTTAGTTACTTACTCCCAATCACTCACATAGAGCCATTGGTCTTATATGACCCGATAACTCTTTTGAGGAAATGACGATGGGTCTTATAAAATCCGAGTGTGTTGTCTACAAAACTTTAAGCTGAGCACAACTGTAGTTATTTCGAGTCTTTTAGACTATTGGGTAAAAGTATAGTTGCATTCAGCGTTTGATGTTATTTTGTCCTTTTTTGGAGGAAGAAGATTGAGTACTCTTTACTTACTTATTATTTATCACATACTGTAAGCTTAAATTAATGTAGGTAGACCCATGTTTTGTTTTCAGTTAACTGTTGACGCCTTGGGCCGTCGACCTGGAGGATACTTCAAAAAAAGTTTTCTTTCTTTTTTTTTTTGTCCCACTCCTCTTTGATTAGCGCTGGTGTTGGTTAAATGTGTTACCTTTTTACTTTCCTTACGATGTTTTTTTTAATCTCAATAGATATGGATTTGGATATATATGGGCCAACCAAAAAATAGAAAACTATGACCTTTTCATAAGCGAATTGAGGGAGCGTGTTTGTGATTGCTATAATATACAGAAGTGGAGAAGTCAATTAGACGAGGCATCCCATAACAGACTCTATTAAGACTGAATTTAAATATGAAAGATACTTAAACTTAATTTCTGACGGTTCATTAAGAGAGGAGCAGTGACGAAAATCAGATTGGGGTCACATAATTTCTTTATAGAGCGAGGGCGATGGGCCATCCCAAAAGTGGACGTGGCCAATAGAAAATGTGAACTATGCACATAATTAGAAGATGAATATCATTGTTTAGCAAAGTGTCATCGCATTAGACATATTCAACATAAGTGCCTATCTAGTCTTCTTAAAATAAAACCAAATATGATACGTTTTATAAATGTGTTCCAAAGCGAAGATGAAAATAAGGTATTTAAATTATCGTTACTGTGCTTTAATATTTTAAAAACATATCGAGAGGGCATGTAACATCTCTTGGGGAGTGTTATGGCAAAGAAAGTGTGATTGTACTGAGGACTGAAATGAAGTTAACATGAATTATTTTAAGCGATGAATGAAATTGCCACTTACGGAAATGTAACATATGTGGGTATGTGAGTGCGCGCACTTCGCGGTTTTGGGGGGCGGGGAGGGGGGGGNGGGGGTGTCTCCGCTCAAGGCATGGGAGCACAGCCTATGTGTATACGGGGGCTGGAACCCAAGCTCCCCTCTGACCCGAGACACTTGCTCCTTGGCGAATATGCGCGCTAGTGTGTGTGTGTTTTTGTGTGTTTGTGTGTGTGTGTGTGTGTGTGTGTGTGTGTGTGTGTGTGTGTGTGTG
>JAWQUT010000872.1:45660-62214 GCA_033807755.1 Ellobium chinense
GCCAGGAGTCCTCCCCATCTTAGGGTGGATCATTCCCCGGACACCCCTCGCCCAGCCCCGCACCTCATTCCTACCCACCCGCTGCCCAAAAAAGGGGCTTCGGATGGGTCAGTCTGAGTGCGTGACCAGGCACCGACCACAACGGGAAGAGCCCCAGACCCAGTATCGTGTTTGTTGCAGATCTGTATGTGTGTAGATTTGTAGGTGCTCTATCTTGTGTGTTATTAGTCCCTCTGGGTCAGTCTTATACAGTGTATGAGGATATCGTCTACAAACGTTAATGTCCTTCCTGGACCATTACACTGAATCCTTGTCACCCTAGCAGTGTAGATGTGGAATAGCTAGCACATGTGAAAGGCGATATCCCTTGGACATACATACATATATATTATATATACATACATATTAGGTTCAGACGTCCATGATCCCAATAGAAGAGGGACTTTTCTCTCCATCAGAGCAGCTGCGACCCTGTTCACAAGCTATGCATCCCAGTCCACATATTGATATTGTAGTCTATCAAGGGGTATATTTAAGTCTCGAAGAGATGAGGATAAGTGAAGAATTTGCGGAGAGTTGGGAGCGGAAACACAGGACCATGTCTTCCTTCAGTGTAGAGTTAACAGAAACATCATACACCTCACACAACGCATAATACAACAGCTCACCAACAAACAGATAGACAAGCATGACGCCATACTCATCAATAGGATACCACAGTATCCAAGGATACAGATAACATAAGGACAGATAACATAATACTTAAAGTATTAGGGGAAGTAAGATTAAGTATTTGGGACAGTAGAGTGAAAGCATTAAAGAAGGCCTTAGAATAACTAGTAGAGGAATAGAAAAGATAGTGGGTGATCGGATAGGGTTGATAATACTTAATAATAGGAGAAGACAAACACAATACGGATGACAGCGACGGGGACAAAGTTAATAGGTGGGTGGATAAACTTATTCAAGGTATACAGACTATTAATGTGTTATGTAACTGTAATTTGCAGTGTGCAGAAATCTCGAACTATAATAGTAATACGGGAAGAGCCTACCTGTTAAACCTGATGGATCATCTCTGATCAGCCACCGCCCACGAGATCTCTCTCTTTCTTTCTTTCTCTCTCTCTCTCTTTCTCTCTCTCCTTCACGTTTTCTTTCTCTCTCTCACTCTCATTCTCTTTCTCCCTCAGCCGTATTTGTCTTTTTTTTTTCCTCTCTTGCTTTTCTAACTCCGGTTGGGAAAATGGGATGTGAGATATGGCTTGTAGGGATGGGGTAACGGCAACGTGTAGGAGCCAATAGGGTGTGGACTAGGTTTCCGTATGGCTTGCTATTTCCTCCTTGTGATGCCTCCCTCTCCTCCCGCGGTCGTCAACGGGGGATGAGAGGAGGGAAGGTACAAGGTTTTTCAATAGTCCTTGTTTGTAAGCTTCCTGCGCATACCTCAAACCCCACATACCCTTACCCCATAGTATATGATAATATATGTTTTAACCTGTTCATTTCTGCAGGCCTCCCTGCCTACACCCCACATAGACCCGTAGCACATGAGGTATGTGTGTATAGATGTATACCTCAATCCTTTCCTATCTGCAGGCCTCCCGCGGACGTCAAAGGAGACTGCACGACCCAGATACCCACAATTTACAACCCCCAATCATGTAATATTCCATATAAAAAAAAACAAATAGTATTACAACGAAAAATTATTACGTCGAGGCCGTGGTTTACAGTACTTAGTCTAGATAGCAGACCTGGCCATAATAACTTTTTTCCTTGCCCTTAATTGTCAGCAAAATGTGATTAGTGACCATAGAGAGGCATGAGTATCAGTAGTATCACGGAATTTACAAAACTATCAATATTTGAAGTTAGGAGTCAAACTGATTTATCGGGTGACTGTTTATGAAATGCATTCGATTAGTTTCACTCTGAACTTCACATCCAGTTAGTTAATGCTTCTTTTTCTCATCACATTGGAACTGGTGATACACATTGTTTAATTATGGCACATTAAAGTTAAATGGAGAATAATGAACATAGGATTTTGTCTCAATCGAAGTTTAAGCATCAGCATATATAGGAAAACGGACTATAATTTACATACAAATTTAAACAGAAAGATAAAGAGTAGGGGTGATAACGAATCTCCCTTTTATAGATTTTCTTTTTTATACATGTAATATATAGATTCTGATGAGGAGTCTACTGCCGAGCCCGATGTCTTTTTCACTGTCGGTCCACCATTAAACGGATCATTTTTAAGTTTTGGTGCGAAGTGTATAATAGGACTCAATTGAAACGGCAGCTGACCAAAAATTTGCAATAATGGAAATAGGCAGTTGCAGTGCGGTCTCCCAAGACAAAGCTGAGAATATAGATATGATCTTTGACTATGTTGTTAAAAATAAATATGCGCCTCATATGACAAAAAATGAAAAGGCAAATTTGCTACGGCTATCCAAGCCTTATGTTACACGCTCTGGTCAACTCTTTTATCGCCAAAGAACAGAGGGAGATGGACGCTGTGGCAATAGCTACATGTAAGGAGGTGAAAGCTTACTGTATTTGTCATACTCCTATCCCCCCCCCCCCCCCCCNCTCCCTCAATTAGTCCTCTCCCCTTGCTTTATTTTCTCCCCCTGATCATCGTTTTGCCTCAGTTACGCCACAGTGCACATGGCCTGTGTGTCAATAACAATAACAATAACAATAACAATTATGTTTATTGAGCTCAGACAACTATCTGCTGTAAATGAGCAAAATAACAATAATAACCATCCCGAACTCATGGTCATTGCGTCATGGCGCGGCCCACGTGGGTGTTCAGTTCTTTGGTTTGATTGGCTTAAAATTTAAAATTGTTAGTGGTTACGCATTCCTGGTCTTGGAGGGTGGCCAGCCTCTAGGACTGAGGCAGTGCGTGGCCAGCTAGCGATGAGGAAGCCGCTCTTCTGAGAGCTGGAGCACCCTTCGTCCGCCACGCCTTGACTGTTTACCACGGAGAAAATAGTACAAACCGCATTGGCACTGTTTGGTTTGCACGTTTACATGTATTTTGTACTGGAGGAACGTTTGTTTTGCACTGGAAAGAACGTAAAAATTAATAAATTTCATATCGTATTTCATGTGTGAAACGGATGTGTTTCTGAACTTCTTGATGGAGTGAACATCTGCTTTTATTGTTATTGAGACTGGGGTGCTGGACTCCCTTCCCAAGCCTCATACCCTAATCACATAGGGACTTTTACCACCATCATCACCCCAGCTAGACGAACCTACCCTACAACCATCATCACCATCGACACGATTTGATACATTCATTCGTATCTATTGTGTTTTGTCCTTCGGAATCCTCCTTACCCCACCCGGTTACATACAGAGAGATGATAGTGGTTCGTGATCGAGATAAACAGTTGAGTATAATCAAAAGCGTGCACATGGGCGCAGGGGAGAGCGACACTGCCTGTTGCCTGGGGAGTCATGTTGGCATTCACAAAACGAGAGCCAAAATATTAGAACGATTTTTTTGGAAAAACATACGCACTGATGTCAGAGACTACATTAAGGCGTGTGATCGTTGCCAAAAAGTCAACCCTGCCCTCAAATCTGATGTTGGTGAACTTCATCCAGTTTCAGTACCAAAAGAAGTGATGGTCCAGATTGGGGTTGATATCAGCAATCTGCCTAAAAAAACCGACGATGGGTATTGCTGTCTTGTTCTTGCTGTGGATTACTTTTCGAAGTGGGTTGAGGCTAGACCATTAAAAGACCACACCGCAGAGAGTGTTGCAAAGTTTCTTTTTGATGATATCATCTGTCGTCATAGTTGTATGGAAATACAAATAGATGATCAAGGTCGAGAGTTTGTGAACAAGGTATCAGTATCAGTTGAGTTACACAGATTGACTGGAACCAAACACCTCATCACAAGTGCTTACCACCCTCAAGCGAATGGTCTCGTAGAGAGACAGAGGCATAAAATTAATTTTAACATGTATTAATTTTGCTGACAGGAACTATTCGTGCCATCAGTGAAAGAAAATAATGATCACGATGATGTAACATTGTCTAGTAATGTAACAGTTACCCGTGCAGTTATTGACCACGGAGTTGAAAGACACTCTTTCTTCAACCTAACCGAAACCAACATGAATCGATGGATGAAGAACAAACTGTTAACACACACACACAAAAAAAGCCTCAGCCTCCGCGCTTCTAGACCTGGGCCAATAGAGGCAGTATCAAGGAATTTCAATAACAGGCACTATCTCATTTTGTATCTCTAATCAGCTGATACGCTGCTTTGGTTTGATAAGGCATTGCCAACTGAACGAAAAGTGACTCCACGTAGTACAGTTGCCGTTTTGTCCCAGCCAGCCCAGTTGTCTCGTCTTGCCTGATCATTGCGTCTCAAACTGTGCCGCCCCGCGCAGTCTCAAAATAGTTTTGAAAAACGAAATACATTTCAAAATAGTTTTGAAAAACGATTCTGGTCTTTTACAACAGTTGTGAGTCCCACAACAGTTATAAAACCGAAAACGAAATAACCTCTGGAATAGTTCTGCAAAACAATCCAGGTCTCTCACATTAGCTGAGTCCCACAAAAGTTATAAAAACGAAAACGAAATTGCTTTCAAAATAGTTTTGAAAAACGAATTTTTGGTATTTTCGTTTTAGTTTTAGTTTTAAGTTGCGGATGATATTTCGTTTTAGTTTTGATGATATTTTCCTTTTCGTTTTGAGGTTATTATCGTTTTCGTTTTAGTTTTATGCTCAAAATCATTTTAGTTTCGTTTCGTTTTGGACAAAAGCTTCAAAAAACTTTTTTTTTTTCGTTTTCGTTTTAGTTTCGTTTTCACCCTAGTCGTTACAGGCCTGTAATTGTACATTCTTTTTTTGGGTCCTACGACTTAGGGGGTATATTTCATCCCCCCTTTTGGCATGCCCTGCTTCCAGTAATAAGAGCTCCGGGGGGGGGGGGNNAATTTTGATATCATGGGAATCTATGTCCATTTTACTTTATTTTTACCAGGCACTATTTAGCCCTGGGCTGGAACAGCCAGGTCAAGGGTGTGCTCAGGCGGAGGAGGAGGGATTTGGCATTGACCGGTGAAAAATGTAGGCTCTGTTTACAAATAGCAACCAAGCTCAAAATTTCAATGGGCTTGCTAGGGTTGGGTAAGTCTTAAAATTTGGACCACATAATGAGCTTCAATCTGGTATGGGTCTGGGTGAAAGCTAAAACTTTGGGTTCACAGGGCAGCTCAAAATGTTAATATAGCCCATAGAGGAAAAAAGGGTCCAATTCTATTACAGGTCTGTAACCTATAGCCGATCTAATCGGCGTTGCCACTTGCTCGCATGGTTTATTGCCGATTTAATCGGCGATTGCCACTATTAGCGTTAAACTAATGGGAAATGAAGTTATAATTTTTTTTCCTTCCTTGCATATAATACTGGTAAAAACATCCCTGTTATTCAACCCTGGCATCGCGAGTTTTCTCTATTTGGAACGGACTGAAGCTGTCACAGTTGCAAATTTGCCTACGTCTTTCTCCCACATTGCACAAAATCACAGTAAACGGGTGTGAAACAAAGAAAAATAATAACTAAAAGGGCAGGGGTCCGTAGGTATTATACAGCATTACTCCATGACTGACAAACAGGTGTCGCGCAGGAGGACAGGAGTAAACGATCGATATCACGCACTAAGTGACACAGCACTACATGATGTACTCGCACTAGTTTGTACAACCGGTTGTTTACATGCGCTATTGGTAAAAATCTAAATGGTTTTCTAGGCTTGGCCTATGATTGCATGCTACAGAAAGCGTGTGTCTCAGACAAAAGAAAATCTGGAAAACCATCTATCAGATATGGCTTGAAGGCTGCAAAAAGACCACACAAGCAACACGAATCTCGCCACAGAGCAGAATAAAAAGCTAGGAACAAACCTTTCATGACTAAGAATAAACTGCAGCAGAGTAAATGGTAACTAAATCTCTACTGGATAGGCTGTATCCGGCTTTAAAACATTGACTGAGATGACAAAAGACACCGAAAGCATGCATCAAACTAACAAAATAAAATAATAACTTGTAAGAAAATCGATTTATGCTTTTAATTTCAGTTGTCATAGAATTTATGCTAATGATTCAGCAAATCATTGCTGAATTTACATGTCTTGTGAGTTTGATGATCACCATTTATCCTTGTCATTATTGGGCTATATTATGATATAATATAATAATTATAAAATATAATAATATAATAATTAACTATCTTGAAAGATACTACCAACTGGAATTATTTTCTTGTACATTTTACTCTTGAATGCTTTGTTTAGAAGTAGGAAATCATGTAACCTTTCAAACTTTGTCATTGCATGATGCCCAGCACCAAAGACCAAATAACTGGATTTAATTTCTGTACAGTGTATTACATGTCTAAGGGACCTGTTCAGATCAGTATATTATAATGAGCCCAAGTAATACTTGGTAATAGATGTAATTTTGATATATTATAATATGCACTTATTAACAACATCTGTAAAAACTTTAATTTTTCATTTTGTGATGGATGTCGCTGTTACTATGAAACCAAACCAACTGTTTCTTTTACCACCTTTATACTCACATTACAGGTGGAGTTCATATTCTTAACTATTAATGACGTTATTAATACTTTTCTGTCATCACAGTGATGTCCAACACTTTGTACATTCATGTGAAAATCATCCTCTCTCACTGAAATAAAAATGGTTAGTGTATCACAGAATGTTTTTTTTTTCTTTCATACCGCCCGTGTTGACGTAAAAGGTCGTATTCAACAAATTAGGTCATATGGAGATATGGGTATCATTTTGCTCGAAATTTCAAGCTGCATCTGATGGTGCTATCAGAATTCACATACACGTAAAAATATCACAGTCGTATAAAATCTTTATGAATAATTAAGGTCTTTTGTGCGAACAAAAAGGTCGTAATACGTATACGACAGATTTGGACTCAACAACTTAACGATTTCATGACAAATATTGTCTCACAATTTTCAATTAAACGTTTAGCTTAAAGTCTTATACGACGTTTGTGAGCCGATTGACGATGCACGGGTATTCACACCATTATTAATAAAGAATATCGAGTCGGTGATTAATAAACATTTAGGCAAGCCGGCAGTCCTTTGTTTCGTAAACACACAAGGATCCTGCTCTCAACACCGGTGAGTGTTTCTTTACCTTCTTCAGTATTTTTGGATCTATACCATGCAAATATGTTATCGCTGATGCTTTTTTTTTTTATCCAAGACTGATCCATTTGTCTGTTTTAAAACCGGAAATAATGAAATAAAACGATTGTTGTCCATCTAGTAAAATGATGGTGAAGAAAAAGCATGGTCGGTCAGGTGGGTGGTATCAATACAATTATTATCAAGAGAATTGCATGTTCAATTACTTCTCCAAATAATAGGTTCTTAGTTGAAACTTTAGAAAAATCTTTGTTCATAATTTGTAAGCGTTTTGCATATATTTTCTTTTGGCAACATTAATATTATTTGTGTGAATGAAATTGATTGTAAGAGAACAACACTACAGTTTGAATATTTCCGACAAAGCGACGTGCTTTTAAAAGTCTATGGGTGCCATTAAGTTGTTTTCTTTTTCCCTGCCTGTCATTGTAAGGTCACGGTTGTCATGAATCCTTTAGTTGTTTGCTTACATTTAATGTTATTATCCCTCTGCCTCACCTATATAAAGATACTTATGTTATCTGGCTTAAATTCTTATTTATAGTGATGTTAATCCTTGATGCGCAGTACAATATTTTAATACATTTCCACTTTGATTTTTGCAGGAAAATGTTTCAAGTTCTGCAGGCCACCAAGTCCCAGAGCGACATCAGCTTTGGTTATTCAGCTGGAAAGCAGTGTGTGTCCAACTGTTTAACAGCGTTATTACAAGCCAAGACCTCATGTCCCTCTGAGTGGGATGCTGACATATTAGATGATATCCTCTACAGGGGCAATGTTTTGCATCAGAGCAACACACAGGACAGTGCTTACCTCATGTGGGATGACATACCTGACCTTATTGTAACCCAAAACAGGCAATTCAGAATCTCGAGAAGAAAATGCTTCTGTGGGAGCGTTCATGGATATCCGGGTCTTCCTTATTACACAATAGAAGATGCCCTGGCAGCTCTTGGAAGTGATAATTGTCTGCTGATTATAGAAGGTACTGAAGAAGCTAAAGCTGACATAAGTTATTGCTTGGCATTAATGCATGAATTAGATTCATATTTTATTTTTGATCCTCATTGTCGTGATAGGGCAAGAATGGTCAGCGATTCTGGCACTGCTGTGCTAATCCAGATGTGTGACATTGATAATGTCATACTGTATTTGAGAACACTGGCTGCTGGACTGTACAGATTTCCAAATACTGCATTTGATATGGCAGTTCTGGAAATAGATGACAGAGGGTCGTTTACACAGCTGTCAAATGAAGAGACAGACACTAATGACATGCACGAGCTTCTTCCTGTTTCTCTGATATGGGACCCCCAAGTCTCATTGCAAGAAAAGCCTAAAGAGTGGGAAGCTATTCCAGAAAACGAAGATTATATGGAGAGAGAGACTGTCCACGAGAACGAAGAACATGTGACTGTTCTGAAGAACGAAGAACATGTGACTGTCCACGAGAACGAAGAACATGTGACTGTCCACGAGAACGAAGAACATGTGGAGAGAGAAAATGTTCAACAGGACGAAAGGTTTGTGGAGAAAGAAAATGTTCAGGAGTTCACAGAAGTAAGAGAGGGGCGAAAACGGAACAAAGAGGTTAAAGATGTCACAAGAAGAAAAAGAAGAAACAGGAGAAACCAAGGTGAAAATTATGTCTCTCGGAATATGGAGCAGAGAGGACGCAAGATGTTAGGTGAAGGTTGCAAGGCATGAGCCTGTAGGAGGAAATGTCATGAAAATTTTGATGTCGACATGAGAACAGAAATTTTTACCTGATTCTGGGAATCTGGGGATTTGGCGATGCATAGAAATTTCATTGCCAAATGCGTAAAAGTGAAACCCTGTAAGACTAGAGATCATATTACGGTAAGAGTAGGAGAAAACTCACCTACGAATACAGTTTTTCCAAAGGGCAGGCGCAAATCCCAGTGTGTAAAGTGTTCGTTCTGCAGACATTAGTGCGAGATTCGTTTCTTACACCTTAACGAAGAAAGTTGGAGGAGGTGGAATAGTATCCCCAGATCAAAGAGGTAAACACGGTAACAGCTGAAGGTGGCAGATGACATGAAAAAAGGTGTTGTGTGTCAGGTCAGATCCTTTCCCCGAGTGCCAAGCCATTACTGTCGCCAAAACAGTAAACGGAAATATCTTTCACCAACAGATTATACAAAATGCTGTGTCTCAAGGAAGGTATAGACTATCACCAGTGAAGGAGCACATTGTATAGAAGAATATTTTATGACAACTTCAACTTAGCATTTCAACGGTTAAAGAAAGACCTTTGTGCATTCTGTGAAAAGTACAAAATCTGTACCGATCACGAAAAAATCGCACTCCAGGAAATAATGGAAAGACATATATAAGAAAGAAAGAAGAAGTGAGATCTCTGAAATCCGAACATAAGGAAATGGCGAAACGCAACAAAAAGTTTGCAGCAATCTGTTTTGATCTACAAAAAGTAATGGAATGTCCAGTTGGACCGAACAGTTTATTCCTTTACAAAAGTAAACTCCATGTATTCAATTTAACATCCTACAATTTGGGAAATTCCGCAGTAAATTGCTTCATGTGGGATGAAACTATTGCAAAATGCGGCGCTGCAGAAATAAGTAGCTGGGTATTTATTGAAACGCTTGAGTCAAGGAGGTCCAGAGATGATTGCTCTCTATGCTGATAATTGTCCATCACAAAATAAAAACAAAATCATCCTATCTATGCTTGTACATGTACTGCATGTAACCCAGATTCAGAAAATAGCATTAGTTTATCTTGAGAAAGGTCATACGGATAATGAAAATGACTGCGTTCACAGCACAATTGCAACAGCTTGTAAGCATGTGGAGGTTTACACCCCTCTACAGTATGTCGCCATTGCTCGAACAGCTGCAAAGAATCGGAATCCTTTACTTCCTCTGAATTTGCCTTGAAAAACAATCAAGGAGAACGTATTCGATGGAAAGAACTGAGACAAATTGCCTTGGAGAAGACTGACCCTTTTAAGATGCATTTTCGTTATAACCATTGGGATGCATGGCGTACCCTGGATTTGCTGAAGGGTAAACGGGGTAACAAACCAAAGATGACCAGTAATCCTGAAAAGTTGTACAAGAGGGCTCTCCCAATTTCAAGGAAGAAGTTTGATGGATTAATCTCTTTGTGCAAATCTCTCGCCATACCTCCAGCCAGCGCCCTCTTGGATGATGAAGACGAGTAGCTGTCGTCCACAGTTGTTAATAAACTGGAACGGTGTATTGCAAGAGCTGCATTTGCATCAGAGAACTATATTACCAAGAATATGGCAGTCATATATTGCAATATTTGACATTAACACGTCACTGAAAACGATACAGCAAAGCTGCATTGTCGTAAGTCTACATGTTATCATGATAACTCTCATAAAATTTTTTTGTGTGTTTTTGTATCATTTTCAAAGCCCTTCTCTTCTTCATCACTTTCCTGATCATTATTATCACTAATAATAAGTATGTCATCAGGATCTTGGTCATTAATAATACATACCTCATAAGTGTAGTTCTGCCAAACAGGTAAAGAAAGAAACCATTTCAGTTCATGGTGAATGAAGTTTATCAAATATTTCAAGCGTTTGGCATTAATATATTAAGGCTTTTTCAACACTGCAACACCCTGATCATCGTCATCTTCATAGCTGTTTTTCTTGTCGCTTGAGTCTTCCTTGTTTCCTAATATTTCGGTGTCTTGCTTCTCTTCCTAATTCACCTCCTTCTTGCTTTCTTTTCGTTCTCTCTAAAATCATTTTTTGAAGGTCTTTTTTCAAAGTTTCATTTGGTCAGTGCATGAAAGTAGTCATGCTGTACATCTAATAAGATTGATTTTCTAATTATCGATTCACAAATTTAAGTTCTCATAACAAAAACCGATTAAAACTATGTTTAATGATTACATTTCCTATGTTTAAACTCAGGCAGTTGATAAAGTATTTGATAAAGTAACTTTTGTTAAAGAATCAACGAGGTCTTGAAATTCGTACTTTACTAGATTAATTTATGTCATGTTTCTGAAGAGGTGGTGGAATTTGAAGAGAAGGCAGTGGTGATGCTAAGAGGAGAGGGTTCAAAGATTAATTTCGGATGGTGAAGACCCACATTTTTATTACTTGGGTGACAACGTCGAAAAAAAAAAAGAAAAGAGAAGGAGAGACATACACGGAAAGAGAGAGAGACACACAGAGACAGAGACAAAGAAAGAGAAAGAGACACACAGAGACAGAGACAAAGAAAGAGAGAGAGAAAGAAAGAAAGAAAGAAAGAAAGAAAGAAAGAAAAAAGAAAGAAAGAAAGAAAAGAGAAAGAGAGAAAGAAAGAAAGAAAGAAAGAAAGAGGAATGCTTTTAAATAGCAATTCTAACCTAATACGACCCAGGAAGACGGTATACACACAGAAACCCAAGAGAGAAGTTAAAGTCAAGACTGTCGTATCGTATCATATTATGACCCGGAAAACTCAACGCAACAGGACATATCGTAAGATGAAAAACGTTGTAAGAAATTTGGAGGTAATTTATTCTATCAAAAGTTGAACATTCCACCCCAATTTTTTTCATGTGCATAAATTATCATATCAACAAGTCACATGCAAAGTTTCAGTGTTCTTACATCAGTTGTTTCGTAACTAGAACATTCAGAAAACGGTCACCCCCTGAAATTTCAGTTTTCTTTCATTTTTCTCTGAACTTCACTTTTGTCCCATACGACCTTATAGATCAACACGGACGATATGTGCTGTCCATTTTTCAGCCCCTTTATCCCTTTCTATATTACACCTTTTTGACACTGACCCATTTATAATTAAATCAATATCTTAATTCTGGGTTCATTAATGCTACCTACCTTATGCTGATTAACTTATATTATTTTTTTAAGGTGACCATATAACCTCCGTTACAAAGAAATTCATTTCATTCATTGGTTTATTCTTTTACCAAGTTAATGAAATTAATTTCACTAAAAGAACCTCAAATCTGCCCATATTTTTCCCCGACTAATTCGTCACCTTCCACACGAAAGGGCATATCCCTGTTTTTCACGTTTTTAAGGAGAGCGATTTACGTCTGATTCGATCATATTGATAGTTAGCGCCCTTAGGAATTTTATGCTATATCTTCGTTACTATTTGAGCTAGGGATACGCCGTTTCGTGTGAACATAGTTCTGAGATAGCACTACGTACTGGTGGTGACAACTCAAAACCGTCAAAATTCGGGATACGCCCTTTCGTGTGGAAGGCGACAAATTTAATAAGCAATTCACATGGCCGGGAATATTTATCTTACATGTATGTCCATTAGAAAGCTTAATAATTGTGGTCTAAATGCTTCAAAATTGCCCTGCTTGATAGGCTGGCCCTCCCTCTTCAGCCTCCTTCTCTTGTCTAGTCTTTTCTCTTGCTTCGGGGATACCGTTCTTGCACCAATATATTCCATTTTTGTGCCTGTAAAGGCTCCACAAATGTGAGTGATATTTACCGTTTGAGTGCTGTTTGAGTATTATTTTCTGGTGACTCTCCTTCAGGAAAAGGGTCATTTAAAGGGGAAAGGGGTCATAACAGGCAATCTAATTGGTAAAATCATATGCAGAAATGGCTGAACTAGACAAAAATGGAATAATTGCAGAATCAGTGAAAAAAAACAACAAAAAACTGCAGAATCAGTATTTTTATCGATATCTTCGAATTTCAGGACCCGCCACCTCCTGCTCCTTTAACTTGCAATTCCATAAAACCTCCATTTGAATTATCTCTTGTGTTAGTTTATTCTACACTGTATTTATTTTTGATGAACAAGTCCAAATTAAGATCGTAAGCTTATTTTTGTTGTGTGCAGCCAGATCCTACATTATGGCGAACAGTGTTTGTCTGAGCACAGTCATGAGTAGAATATGCCTATAGAAAGTTTTGAGAAATATGAGAACTTTAACTGCCAAATCAAGATATCTATAGCCTTAGCCATGTGGTGCTTGTTCCAAACTGAACATAAGTTCTGGACATAAGTTTGTGCAAAAACATCAATATTAATGCACAAATGCTTTCTGTTCCACCTTCAGCCTCCAATCCCTGTAGTTAGACATTCTCTCTTTTATATTATGTCACATCTGATGGTTTTATATCTTGATGTTTTAGGATGGCAAATTGTCATTTCAGTTATTTCTTGAATTAATAATCCACCTTTCAAGCTCTGAATGGTAGTAAAATGAAAACATAATTGATTTCATCTTGACATCCTGGCTTTTTTGAAGTATCTTATGATGTAGACATAAAATGTCTGGTGTTTTTCTTTACCTTTGATGGACACAGGAACCCTGCCAGCACCAGAACTAGTAAAGGTGATACATTTCTCTTGCTTAACTAGTGCTATGATAGGAAATTCAGGTGATACATCACCTTCGTAAATATCCATGTAGGGGATTTAGGTGGGATGTCACCCAGATCCACATAGACGGGTCAGGTCATATAGCACCTACAGTGCAGTCTGCTTAAAGTGAACAGCACAGGATCAGTGTAAAGTGTTCACTTCAACTGGAATTCACATTAACCTTTTTTCAGGGGAAACAATTTGTACATCACATAACACAGAAGGCTGACAAGAAAAAGTGTATTCCTAGTGCAAGTGAAATTGTTAGTGTTCTGGTCAAATAGGAGCATTTCTTTTTTTTTTTGCCAAAGAGGTGGGGAGTAAGAATGTGTGCTAATGTGTGCTGATGTGTGTGTGGGCAGCAAGCTGTCGGTCCATGATGCAAAGTACAGATACATTAACTCAGCAGTCACTACCCTCCGACTCCAAACCTCAACCACTAACACCTTCTAAACCAACACTGTGACGATACTGTGTTTCTTTACATTCTGGAGCAAAGAGATTGTGAGCTGGAGGTGTATTTCATAATTACAGTAATAAATCTTCTCCTATCTATGCTATGCTTGGCCCACAACCCTGTCATTCAGATTTCACTTTATGCAAAAGGTGGGCCAGCTGATTTCATCCATATAAAATAAAGAAGTTCACCTCAATTGAAATTCACATCAAACAAATGTAGATTCCACTGTATATAAATCCAGGTTGGAGATCCAGGTGGTGTACCACTATATAAATCCAGATGGAAGATTCAGGTGGCATACTACCTATAGAGACCCAGGTAAGGGAGTTGGTCTATGCAGATTGTATACCACCTATATAAAGTTTGCCAACATTAAAATAGAGGGACAATCTTTCCTTTACATGCATCTTCTAATCGTTTTTGTAGATCTGTATGGTGAACAGGACACCACTGATATTTCTTGGATTCAACAGATGGTGGTGATACTTCTGTTGAGAGATCAAAGCTGACAAGGCTGGTAAGACACATTCCATCCTCTTCTTTGCCTGTCCCTCGGTGTTCCAATCCCAGAATACCACACATACGTACAGATGGTGTTGTCAGATAGGCATTAAATGCCTCCTGATGGATGATAAAAATTAACAAAGCTTTAGACACTCTACCCCTGTATCCCTCGAAGCATTAACTATTCCCATAAGACAGCATTTTTTTTTGCTTTCTGGACAAATGATCTTGAATCACCTGGAAAGTCCACTGAACTGAGTTATTTTCGCTGACAAGAGGTAACCAGGATTTTACCATTAGCTGCACTAAGAGTCATGGTCCTTTTAATAATAGTAAGCCTTACAGATGCTAGATGTGTAGCGTTTCGGCAACAACGCTAAATGTAGCCGACTCTAGATGTCTAGGGCTATGGGATTAGCAGGCGTTAATAGAATGAAGCTTCTAATCTAGTGATGCAGCAACAAAGTACGAGGTATACCTTTTATATACTCGGACTAACCATGTGCTACTGGTCCTAGGGAGCTGAAACTTTTATAACTTCTCGAAGTACTCTCCATTAGCATTGATGCACAACTGCATCCTCCTAAACCAAAAGACAAAGGAATGGCCCCACTCCTCAGCAGGTACCCCCTCAATTATTTTGTTGAATGTAAAAAGCGCTTCTTCGTTGCCACTGAATCCCTTCCCTCTCATTTGATCTTAGACTGACGGGAATAAGAAAAAGTCACAAGGAGCTAAGTACCGGTGTACCGTGATCAGATTACCCCCCCTCAATCATTACCCCCCGGTAATCTGATACCGGTATCAAGCTACCCCCCGGTAATCTGAGGGGGTAGTCTCATACCGGTATCAAGCTACCCCTCCTGGTATGAGTTTCCCCCCCTCCCTTTTTTCTATTTATAACATTTATTTATTGCCTGAATACAAATTCAAGACAGCAACAGCACTAGCAACACCAACAACATCAACAGCAACAAGATATGATAATTTTTTGAGTCACTAAAAAGTATCCGTTTTGGTAGCGTTTTCGTCAGACAAGACCCCCTCCCCCCCTTTTCCCCCTTTCTTTTTTTTTTTACATCATCATACTTTTATCCTTTTATTCAAGTGCTACCGAGTCTATAGATGACGTTGTTCGAGTTTAATTCAGCTATATCCCCTTTCTCCCTCTCGTCATTTGTTGTTGTTTTTTTTTTTAATTTGCTTTAATCTTTAATCTTTGCTGTAAATATTTACCACAAATGATGTATGCAGAGTGTGAATGCTAGTACATTGAAGCTGTAGGCCTATTTGTTCCTGATTCAAATTCCTTTTCACATTTACACCAGTAATATGACTGAATCTTTTCATATAATATGTGTGCGAGGTGTCAATACAAGTATAATGAGGCTCAATTTTTAACAAGTTTAGTTGCTGATTCAAATTCCTTCTTAACATTTACTCCAGTGAAATGCTTTTATCTGTTCATATGATGTATGCAAGGTGTCCATAGAAGTAAATTGAGGCTGGATTTTTAGTACTTTAATTGCTGATTCATATTCCTTTCAGTAATATGTTTGGGTCTTTTCATTTGATATGTGTGCAAGCTGTTAATACAAGCATATTGAAGCTGAATTTTTGATAATAAGTTTTAGTTTTGATTCAATATTCTTTTTAAACATTTACCACAGTAATTTGCTTTGATCTTTTCTGTATACATGTAATGATGTGAAAAGTGGGCAATATATTTTCGATAAAATTTTAGTTTTAGTTATATTCATATTATTATTCAGTATTATTAGTTTGAATCCTTTTGCGTCTTACGTTGAATGCAAGTTATCAAGCGCTGGAATAGTGGGAGAAATTCTAGTAAAATATGTACAATTTGGCAACAAGGTGTCCACACTAGCGTTTTGGTTTTTTTTCCAAAGAAAATAAAAGGTAAAGTAATACCAAATTAAAAGTAGCAATGCCAAT
>JAWQUT010000872.1:62248-109575 GCA_033807755.1 Ellobium chinense
GGACCCCCCCCCCCTCTCATCAAATGGGCCGACAGTATAATACATCTATACCTTCTCATCCACCCCACACACCAACCTATTTCCCGAGACACCAATTTAAAGATGGCAACATCATACAATTGAACAAAAACGCGCATACACACAACCCAAAACTGAAAAAAAAAAGCGGACATAAAATGCGGCCACATTGATTATTTAACAAAATTGAAATGCACATGTCACCTTCATCACCCCACTCCCAGCTACACACACCCATTATTATATTTACATATTGTGACAGGGACTGCGAAAAGGAGTCTAGTGGTCAAAAATTTCGTTGAAATTTTAGGCTTACTCTATCGACTGCTTCGAGTGAACATCAGCTATCGTTACAAAGAAATAAGGTAGAAATAGCTGATATTCACTCCAACGACTGCTTGGAGTGAATATCAGCTAGATGAAGAAATAGAGAAGAGAAAGCTGATATATAATTAGAACAAACTGTCAGCCAAACCAACAATAACATAATCCTCAACTCTACCGATTTTAGAAGCAAAAAAATATGTCAATCCTGTCTTTTTAGCACATGTGGGTGCGTGCAAAGAAAAAGTGTATAAAATAAGTAACTATATAAACACAAATAACAACTTTTTATAGGGGGGGTAATATCATACCAGGGAGGGAGTAGCTTGATACCGGTCTCAGATTACCCCCCCNNCCCCCCGGTAATCTTATACCGGTATCAAATTACCGGGGGGTAACTTCATACCGGGGGTAAGTCTATTCCTTTACACCGGTGAGTATGGAGGGTGTGGGAGAGATTTTACGTTTTCTCTTTTCAAATACTCCAAAGTCACGTGTGCTTTGTGAGCACTTGCGTTATCATGGTGCAACTTAAGCCCTCTAGTTCCCGTTCTTGATTGCTTTTGTGCCCACTTGTGGAAGGCCTTTGGTAAACTGTTACTGATAAACCACAAGGCGGTAACAGTCCTTTGTTCTTGTACAGGAATTGTTATAATATGGCCGCATTTTCAAAAAAAAAAAACTGCCACCATCATTTTACCAGTGCTTTGAGATCGCTTAAGTTTCACAGGTGGAGCACCTCCAGCACCCACCCAATAATTTGAATACCCATGTCTCGTCTCCAGTCCTGACTTTATACACAGACTTTCACCGGCCTTCATCATATTCTCAATGCATGGTTTGACAAAACTCAACCCTAGCCTTTTTCTGATCCTCAGTCAACATATGGGGTACCCACCGGGCACAGACCTTCCTTAGCTTTAAGTGATCATGTAATATTTATAGACAGTTGTGGATGAAAAGCCAAGTTCCTCCTGTACTTCTTCATATGTTATTCTCCTGTCTTTATCCACCAACTTTCACACAGCTTCTATGTTTTCATTTGTAGTTACAGAGACGGGTCTTCCAGGTGAGGGGTCTACTTTGGTGGTCTTTCTGCCACCTGAAAATTCCTGATACCATTAAAAAACAGTTGATTTGGAAAGGGCAAACTCTCCAAATGTTGCTGTTAGCTGATCCAGACATTCCATAGCCGTTAACTCTTTGCAGTTCTGGCTTTTTTCATTTATTTGGAAGTGACCATTGGTGTGTTTGAGGTGAAAGCCAATATTGATGTGAAGACCTAACTGAAATGGGACATGTTGTATATGGTTGGAGAGAGAATTGGCAGGACCTGCATACTGCACTTTTAATTTTTGATTAGGAAGTATATTAGGGGTTGTCTGACCTACTGTATTTAGTGTGTTACCAAAAATAAATATATTACCAAAAAAAATATGAACCCCAACAAATACAAAGAAGAAAAAAAATAAGTATAGGCTCAAATGTTATTCAAATTATTATTGAAATAAAGTATATCCAATTCTGCATATTATATCCCAATTTTATTACATTTGGCCCAGTGGCAGTGGTACAAAAATTATGAGAAAATGAAAACGTGTGAAAATCGATATTTTATACATTTCCATAGCAATCGTTGCTAGGAACAAGAGCTGGCTAAAAATAGCATTTTTATCAATTATTTTGTAAATAATCACTACTAACATGTAATCTAGATGTGGAAATGTTACTATGTATCCATGATGATGTTATAATTCTAACAATTAAACTATCCTTGGTGCAGTTTAATTGTAGTTTTATGAGTTATACGAAGTATGAGGGACTGAAACGAGAGAGAGAGCGCATGAAGTCAACCTGTAACGTGTAAATGGCCACAAGCAAAATGAAATGGGTGGGGCAGGGTGGGCGTTTCAGTCCCTCATACTTCGTATAACTCATAAAACTACAGTTAAACTGCACCAAGGATAGTTTAATTTTGTTATACTCCGTATTCCGGACAGAAATGAGAGCTTGAAAGCAGTGGCCAGCCCTGCCATCCCCCAAAAAGGCAATTGTATTACCTTGGTCTTGCTGTAGGTCTACCACAGCCCTGCAGACCTCTCCTGTATTTCGATCCACAGGCTTGTTATAGTAAGTGGCAAAGGTAGATTCACTTCGCCATCCCACAGATGCTAATATTGTTCCAAGAGATACATTCCTCCGACTTGTCAAGCTAGTTGTCGCACTTCTGATTGAATGTGGCTTAAATCTGCTCATATCTACTCCAGCTTCCCTCATTACTCCTCGAATCCAACGACTCAGAGTATCACGAGCAACAGGTCTATGTGGAGTGTTGTAGCTTAAAAACAGCTGATGAGCACCTTGACGTAAAATTGAAGTGCGATCCAAGTAAGCATTTAAATACCTGACAATGCAGAGTTTCTTATCAGTAAAACTTGGCAATACAATTTCTGGCTCATGTTTGCCTTGTTTGGTCGCTTTAGGCAGCTCCCCAACCGAAATTCTTACTTCATCCTCAGAAATCGAAATATTCCTAACATTTAAGGTCACAATAGTTTGCCCTCTTCTGGCAGATAACAATATCAACAGTGTTGCCACTTTTACTGTCAGCTGTTTCAGTGAGATTGTACTGGGAGGATCCCATGTTTTTAGAAAGTTCAAAACAAGTTCGGGATTCCAAGTAACAAAATACTTTGGTAAGGAAGGCCTCCTATTAAAAACCCCTTTCATAAATCGTTTCACCAATATTTGATAATGATTGTCCTGTCCCTTGAAATTAAGGGATGCTATAGCACTTCTGGCACAATTTATAGCACTGTATCCTAAATTCATATCGTACAGCTGAGTCAAAAAAGAAAGCACAGTATCTACATCTGGTTCACAAAGATTCTCCTGTTTTGAATCACAAAACTCAATCCACTGTCTTGCATATGTTTCATACTGTCTGACTGTTCCCGATCTCCAGGATGATAATATGATATCAATATATCCCGAAAAGCCACGCTTTTGTAAGTTTTCCCTGATAGTTTGCAACCCACTAGATTTAGTTTGTTGATCAAGGGATGAACTTTGTTTTTGTCCATAGGGTGAAGCAAAAGTTGCTTTTGCTGTGGTAAGCGCACAGGATTTGCCACTAGTAGTCTCCCCAGTTTTGGGAACCCAACTTGTGTCTTCAAGACGGGAACAATTATGAACATTTCTGCTTCTTCTCTCTCTAATTTTTGAAGAACTGCTGGTATAACACTGAATGGGGGAAAACAATATCCATACACATTATTCCAGTTTAGATGAAACGCATTGATGAATATAGAACCTGGATGGCTTCCAGGACACGTATGGTTTGAACTGGTAATTCAGGCGGGAAGCAAATAAATCAACATCAAAAGGCCCAAAATGAGATGCTATCATTTCAAAAACACAAGGATTAAGCTTCCACTCTAACTCCACTTTATGATATCTTGATAAGCTATCAGCTAATATATTTTCTACTCCTGGGATGTGTGAAGCAGTAATGTAATTATTGCGTTCCATACAATGGGTCCAGATCTCCCTAGTAATGTCATTCAGCGTAGCTTTACAGCTGCCCATTTTGTTTAAACAAGAAACTGCTGTGCTATCATCTGTGAAAACATGAATATGTTCATCTCGCATTTGTTTACAAAAGCACAGTATCCCAAGTTTAATAGCTAAGAGTTCCAAGGCATTAATGTGAAGTTCCTTTTCCTCTTCACTCCATAACCCTTCAATTTACAGTCCTTGGCAAGTCACTCCATATCCACTCAAACTAGCATCTGAAAACATTTCCACTGAGAAATCTTTCATTTGTACTGGTTTAGGGTATTTATCAACATTCTGTATCCACCACTCTAAATCATCTTCGACATTTTTTGATACTTTTATTCTGGCTTCATAGTCCCCTTTGTAAACCCCGAGTCCCAAATTTCTTGAAATCTCAAGTCTTTTAAAATATAAAGGGGAATATCTATTTCCCGCTGTCATTGCTACTAACGTCCCAATAACTTCTGCTGGTTCTCTGATGCTGACATACTTTTTCGGTAAAATTGAGGCACATACGGTTTTTATATTCTCTGCTTTCTTTTTCGTAGGCTTCACTATCATCTCCTGTGAATCAATCTCAAAGCCTAAACATTCCATTTTTTGTGTGGGTGTAAATACAGACTTCTGCTGATGTATCGTAAAGCCAAGGCTATCCAACTAGGTTGCTGAGTCACAAATGTTTGTTACACACTCCTCCTCCGCGTCTCCTTGCAGAAAAATATCATCCAAATAGCCTACATTGATATGACCCATTGAACGCAGATATGAGAGGGCCGGCTTTAAAAGTTTTGTAAAAATTCTGGGCGACTCTCTGTATCCCTGAGGTAAAGCACAAAATACATAGAGCTTCCCTTCAAACCTGAATCGAAAAAAGCTTCGAGAAGCTGGGTCTATAGAAACTGTAAAATAACCATCCTTAAAATCTAGTTTTGCGAAAAATGAGTTTTTCTTTACCAATTTTAATGCACTACGGAGTGTATCCATCTTGAAATGTTGCTTCTTGATCAGTGAATTGAAGTTTTTAAGGTTTAGAATCATGCGTTTCGAGGCATCTGGTTTTGGCCGCAGAAAGAAATTTGATATGACTGAAGGTTCACTCCCCTCATCTGATACTACAGTAATGATGCCCTTTTTTACAAACTCACTTATTGCTATCCGAACTTGGCCTCTTTCTTCGTCTGAAAATTTTAGTTCACCTTTTGGGGAGGGTAAGTCATTTAAATCGATGTCCATCGGCACACTAACCCCTTTCACAAAGCCTCTAATATTTCTGTCTGAAGTAAGGGCTTTCCAAGAATTTAAGCAAAATCGAATTTTCCCACTTTTAAAATTCTCAGCTGTATTTTTCATCCTAAATCCTATGCTTACTTCACTTTCCTCTGCCTCCATAGAACACGAAGGCTTTACTGTTTCTTTTCCCTGTTGGCCTAAACAGTTGATTTTGTTGAACGATGCCCCGTGAACCCTGAACTCCTGGGTTGAAAGTATTGATTTCTCATTGGTTGTCCCATTTGTTGCCAATATGATTGGGATGAGGGGCCGCTGTTGCGACCCCGTCGGGCGTTTTTTGACTGTGTTGAGATTCGGTTTGTCAGACGTGAAGATTCACTGAGATCTTTTATCCGCTGACTTACATGTTTCAGTAATTTTCTTCTCACTCGGAATATTACACAATCCCGAATTCACAACATTTGCAAACTTTTCCTCGATCTTCTCACTACAAGCATCTTTATCCCCATAGAAATCAAGAAGGCCTGACAAACTGTCCTGTAATAAATAATGTCATCTGTCTCACTGACAATATCAAATTCATCAGATTTGGTCCTTTTGGGGGCTGATTCTTGAGAAGTTGGTGTTTTTGATTGAGATCTACGTTTTCTCTGCGCTTCAAGTGAATTCAATCTAGATCTGCTTCCTTCAGGTGAGGTGCTAAGCCTCTGAGATGAGGACCTCTCTCTTGATCGAGATTGTGATCTGACCCCTGATTTCTCTGCAATCAGGGTTGAAACCTGACCCTGCAAAGCCCTTATGGCTGTCATCATTTCGTCCATTAGTTTTGAGTTATCGTTCGTACTCGGCCTAGATCCAGCTGTTTGCCGCGTTTTTTGCGAAAACATTTCCATGATTATCCTTTGTTTCGTTTTCGTTTCCGCAGGAGAAGTGCCCCTTACATTTCCCAAACCACTATACAGTCTTCATCACTGTATCTAGACGGGGAACTAGATCTAGACCAACTACGGTCCCTCACCGAAGTGGAAGCCTCGGCCATTACGGCGAGATCGGAGTCTTCACCCGCGACCCTCCCTAAGGCTTCTCCGGACGCGTTTCTCTCGTAGTACGAGGGAAATCCGTGCCTCTCAGAGATTAAAACTTTAGACGAAACCTGTCACTAGACACTTGATAATCCGCCTGGAATGCACAGGTTCACATCAAGACCACATGTTGACTTAACAGGCAGTGACGCATTGACTTACAGCGCATGCGCTCTCTCTCTCTCTCTNTCTCTCTCTCTCTCTCTCTCTCTCTCTCTCTCTCTCTCTCTCTCTCTCTCTCGTTTCGGTCCGGAATACGGAGTATAACGAAGTGAAATCATAATTATAAAAATTATGTAGGTCAGAATGGGAACCTGAAAGAATGTCAACACCTATTTCCGGTATCAGTGTTTGGCACAACAGGAGCCAAATTTTCATCATCCTCCTCAATAGACTCACCAGATGGAGCCCAGCTGTCAGAGTCAGTACTCTGGTACTGGACTGGGACAGTTCATTGTCCGAATCGAATGACGACATTTTGTTGTATTTTTTGCGGTTTACAACGACCAGCTTTCACTTCGCGACTATCGCGAAAATCCAAGATGGCGGCCGGGTCGGATCAAAAGAACATCTCATGAGATTTAAACATAATAAAAGCAAATTTTGTGCCAATATTTTTGTAAATTTAGTTATATTAATCCATTTTTACCTGAGATAAACTCAAATTTACACCTAGATATTAAAAATAAAGCGAAAATCAATGTAGCGAGCAAGTGTGAATCAGTATTGGCGTATAGTGAAGAGGCACTGAATATGATAGCCTCTCCTTAGAAACGCCACTGACGTTGCTACTTTAAATCACAAACCAAGTCCGCTGTGCAGGAAACAGAATACTTCTTTATTNATTTTTACCTGAGATAAACTCAAATTTACACCTAGATATTAAAAATAAAGCGAAAATCAATCTACCTCTACACCCAAGTAACCATCGTAACTGTAGAACATTACGATTTTCCAATAGGTGAACTGCAAAGTGTTAAACCCCTTTTGTAATCATACAAAATCACTGCTCGAAAATCACAAGCGTCTAGCTCTATTTTGACGTTCGAAGATGGCCTCACCTCACCTCACACTTCTGGTCATAAAACATGTCATTTTTGTTGAAAAATTATAAAAAAGTTTTCCTGATCTTATAAAGCATTTATGCACACTTCTGCCAAATTTGAAGCCAGGTTAGTCCGAGCACATAAAAGGTATACCTCATACCAATCTGGGGACTGATCCTGTTTAACCTGGCAGTCAATTTTTAAAAGATACAAAAAAGTTGATGATACAAAAAATATAGAAAAAAATGGTGAGACCGATTAGTTGTCATGCAATGTATGTTGCAGCACAAGTGGCCCGAGCTACTTTGTATGACTACTACACCGCATGTGTTCTCGTCATGTGCCTCCCACATCCATCTCCCCAACCGAGCACTGTTTTTGCTTAGCAACAGGCAATATGGAAAAGACAGCCAGCCAATATAGTGCTAAATGATTTACTCACCTTTAAAATGTCAAACACCGAAACAGCCACAGATGACTCTTGACCCATCAGAGTGGTCGGAATGTGCAAACCTTTCTCTGTGTGTGCTAAAATGTGCATGGTCCCTATGCTGGTGACAGAAATTTTATGACAGTTGATTGCCAGAATGCTCTGTGACAATTTTATTGAATTATTATTTCAATACAGTAGAAGTTAGTTAAATCATAATTTGAAGGTTTTGGGCAAATTGTTGCAGATTAACCATATTTCAGATTTAAAAAGAATTCTTGTTTCTTACTACAATAGCAACAAGGCAGAAAATGATAAAAGTAGTGCTTTTTACATGGCCCAACTCATCAGTGTTATACTATACTGGATACAGGGTTACATACCTGGAGACCTGCAGTTTTATTAGTGCTGACGAAAAAAGTGAGAAAGTGCATTCTGTAGAATTTTACTAAAATAGGTTTTTGTGTACCATTACAGGAATGATGCCTCTGGGTGAAGCGTTATGGAAAAAGAAAGAAAGGAGGAGGCTGTATATTCTTTCCTTATCTGCTTTCCAGCTTCACTGGAGAAGCAGAGTTATGACACTTGTTGTTGGATATAAGAAATATGTGCATGCAGAAAATACATCATCATCAGCCTATGCCACTCCTTAGTGTGTACCTAAAATCAAAGAAACAAATGGCTTTACTTATCTTTTCCTAATATATCACCTGTGAAAGGAAACATGGTGGGCAGAGCTATCACTGCCATTCAGTGACACTCACACTATAGTTCGTCCAACATTATACGGTTTTCGTTTTTCGCGAATATCTCCGATTTGCTTTGATCAATCTTCGCCAAATTTTGCATAGCCTCCTGTTCAATTTGTCTTAACAGAGAAGTGTTTACTCACTTGTGGACAGTTACAGATAAAAAAAACTTTTCTTCATTAAAGTATATAAAAAAACTCAGGAAACACGATGCTTAAAAGAACAGAAATTTTACGGTATTCATAGTAGTCTTCTTTTCACGGCAGGTTCACATAAGAGCAAGTCCAAATAATTCGGTCAATGCAACATTCCCTGGTCTAGCTGTTTAGATATAACAAGCGCTATTTTTACCGCAGACAGCAACCGTTAACCAAGGACAAAATACTACTACCCCGATCAGACAAGTTACATTTCACATGCATAAAATACAACAATAGTCACAAACAGTGTAATTTAAACTGATACACGACCTCCCCGATTATTCCTCCCACCTACCCCNTCCACGTACTCTAACATAAAGACTGAACTTTGTGCAAATTTTTGCATTCCCGATTTCAAGCATCACTGCACACCTCATTTTTTAATGAACATTCCAAACATTCTGGTGCATAATTCAACACATAATTAGAAGGCAGACACACATTTAAACTACATATATGGCACATTATGCCTCGACAATACGATCCTGCAGTCAAGCAAGTTGCGCTCAGAGCACTAAGATACCATGAACGTAAAGCTAATAAGAAGAGTCTTAAAGTGTCTTCAAACTGTCCTCTGAAACGCACCAGTGCCTGCTTGGTTTGAAAACAACAACGCTCAGACGCTGGAAGAACGAGCTGCCAGTCCTTAGCAATGACAGATCCAGTGAAATGGGCAGGAAACCATTACTTGACAACTTCGACATGGATATCATAGAAAGATGCATGTTAAAACTGTTTAAGGACAAAATATACACCACTCTCAAAATATTGAAACGCATCCTTGAGACCGAGAACGACCTCAGAGTCTAAAAACGAACTCTCCATTTGGCCCTGAAAAAGTTGGACTTCAGATTCCAGTTCACAAGAAGTGGAAGAAGATTCATTAAAGAACCATCAGATCTTGTTTCAGCAAGATGCAAATATTTAGGTGAGTGGAAAAAAGAACCGTTGTCTTTTAATTAGTATGAAATTTAACAAGGAACTGACTAACTTATGGAAAGACTGACGGAGCGACTAAAAATAGCCGTTTTTGAAGAAAAATGGACTCTGCAAACTATAATTGACACTCAAACAGTTCATATTTACTCATATATCATAAAACTGGGGAAGAGGACAACAGAACCTTATAACCGGTCTTCCCAGGAAGTTGCAACTTTACAAGTTCAAGTTCAAGTTCAAAGCTTTATTTAGGCTAGTAGCCAATATTCCTGACAATACATTATAACATGGCATGAATCACCTCATACAATTCCGATTTAACCATGTTTCTATTACAGACAGAGCCAACCTTTCTATCAAGGTAAATTCAAGATGGTCAGTAACTTTTTGAGTTATCTTGATAGGCACTTCAGACGACCAGTTAGCCAAACGGGACAGTCATATCAAAAATATTCCTCACAACAAACAAAGTATATCATTCACATACCGACTAAATGCTATATATTTAGCTATTGCATTTACCCAAAGCCAAACCAAGTCAAACACAGCTCTTGTTTGCAATTTTCCATATAAAAAATGTTTGCGTTTAGGGAAGTTGCGTGTCATCACGTCACTTGCCATGAAGCTGTAAGCCACCTTATCTTCGCCATTTCCTTTCGGTCGAGTTTTTTATATAATTTTATGAAGAAAACTTTTATATTTCCATCTCTATAACCGTCAAAAAATAGTTTCTTGTTAAGACAAACTGAAACAGGAGGCAACGCAAAATTTGGTAAGGATTGATCAAAGCGAAAAACGAAAACCGTATATTGTTGGACGGACTATAGCAACATCTTTCTGACAGTAGCTGATCTGTTTACATTGTACAATGCTTACATTAACAGTGAGGATCGTATCTTGATGGGCAAATATCAGATATATATATAGAATGTAAAATTTGTAAAAATGCATTTGAGCCATTCCTTTTGTGTATAAAGTGGAGTGAGCTTATAACGAAACTTAGCAAAACTTCAAATACTTCTCTGAAAAAGTGGTTTTCCAATTCACGTTTAATTGACGTCCACTGTATCTATAAAAAATGGTATGGGGGTGTGACACGTTATTTTCGAACACGAAAAGCTGAAACCACTGTACCAAAGATTCAGTCAAAACCCTCAAACTGCACAAAAGTCAATAAAACTAAGAAGTTTAGCCCTAGTGTCTTCTCACCAGAGCTGCAATAGTTAATCAATTTACAAAGTTTGTGCCCCTTTCTTCTCTTTGTCTTGATTCTGTCAAAACCAAGAAAAGTTTGCCATGATTGGAGTTCGTGAATATCACAGAAAGCCAGGAATCATCAGAGAAGACTGAATATTTTAAGTATCTGTGGATTCTGTTCTGTTCCTAGCCTACCCTGCATGTTGAGGATATATAGCAGGATAGAAAATGTGCTTAAACGAGAGAGAGAGAGAGAGAGAGAGAGACAGAGAGAGAGAGAGAGAGAGAGAGAGAGAGAGAGAGAGAGAGAGAGAGAGAGAGAGAGAGAGAAAGAGAGAGAGAGAGAGAGAGAGAGAGAGATAGAGAAACAAACACATCGACAATCAGACAGAAAGACAGACAAAGACAGAAGTCTCATTCCATGTAAATATAGCGTGATTGGAGGTAAATGGTTAAAGCTCTTTCAGAAAATCTCCACTATGGTCTGACAGATGTGTTTCAAATTTTGCATAGAGTTTTCGACCCTAACGCGCCATTCATGTACATGCTAGTAATACATATATTTTTAAAAGTCAGCTTATTTTTTGATAAGAAATAAAATCACACCTAGTGCCACATTTACAGTGCAATTTGGTCAAGTAGAACGACTCCTTCTCTAGCAAATCATCTCAATTTTGTAGGTACCATTGTACAGCATGTCTACAGAAAACGAATGTAAAGTTTAAGAGAGAGAAAGAGAGAGAGAGAGAGAGAGAGAGCTGTTGGTTTTCCAACGCTGGGGCTACCAGATACAATATTAACCCGTGCGCTGTGATCGACTTTAGTTACATGCTCCGATCACTTACACTGAGCCACTGGTGATCGGGTCTTATCTGACCCGATAACTCTTTTGAGGAAATGGCGATCGGGTCTTATAAAATCCAAGTGTGTTGTCTACAAAACTTTCAGCAGAGCACACATATTAGTTATTAGAGTTTTTTAGATGATTCAATAAAAATATGACTGCATCCAGGTTAGCAAAATTTGATATTATTTTGTCCTTTTTGGAAGAGGGTTGAGTATTCTTTAGATTACTTATCCTTTATCATACTATAGGCTTACAATAATGTAGGCAGGTCTATGTTTGTTTCTCAGTTAATAGTTTATACACAAGAGGATGCTTACAAAAAAAGTAGATTTCCAGACTTTGATATACTCATTGACGGACTGCAATATCAATATATGTGGACTAATATACATTGCTTGTGAACTGGGTCGCAGCTGCTCTGCTGGAGAGAAAAGTCTCCCTTTGAATGGGATCATGGACGTCTGAGCCCATGGGTATATGTCCAGGATTGCCTCAGAGCCCCTCTTTCACCTGTGTTGTTCAACACCAAGGCTGCCAAGGTGACAAGGATTCAACATAATGGTCTAAGAAGGACATTATTGTTTGTAGACGATTTCCTCACATACAGGACTGGCCTAGATACGCAGGAAATGGTCACACAAGTATTCACAAGACGATGCAAGCCATGGCACAGTGGTTAATGAATCCAGCTCACTTGACAACCTGCCAAAGGTCAGCATGTTGTGGTGCATTTTTAAGTACGTAATCACATAGTTTTGGCTGTCTACCTGTCATCACCTTCCATGGACATAACAAAGCAGATGTAATAAAATGAAATATCTCAGGGTGGCCTTTGCTTGCAGTGGGAGACTTAGTCAAGGGAGAGAACTGGGTCAGCTCCGGGGAGAGCATGCTTGACTTTCAGAAAATAATCATCACTCTTGGCAAGGAGTGCAGGGAGTGGTTTCTTGGGGAGTCAACCTCCAGATTAAGCATCTCATTGCTGATAACTGGAGAGAAGACGATGCTATCATGTTCACCGATGGATCTGCTGTGTGGCAAGAAATCAGGATAGACCTTTTCAGTGAGAGTGAGCAGCAGGGTTAGTCACTGAGTGTAATGAACGACTATTTCCAATATGAAAATGAAGGTGGAGGCAGTTCTCTGGGGCCATAGTAGCAAAGGCGGTCATGGTGACAGACTCGCGATCCATGCTCCTAAAGATCCTAAATGGATGGTTGCAGCATGGGCGGATGGAGTACCTGATGGCCTCCAACCTTCATGGAATCACAATGATCTATTGTCGAGGACATGCAGGGGCATGATATGAAAAACTAAGGCCCCTGTGGTAGGGACATTTTGGATGGAAAAGGCAGACACATTAAAGTCATTAAAAGATCGTGATTTATCCACAGACGTGCCATTCGAGGAGGCTGTGGCCCTTCGACTGCAAGAGTTTGTAATTACAAGAGGACCGGGTCAAAAGCAACAGCTACAAGAAAGGGATAGGAGGGTACACAAACAAAGGACGACCGGCATGATCAACATCTACACATTAAGTAGTTTGTTGCAGAGGACGGAGCACCACAGCGCAAGAATGTCAGTTCTTCAACCCAGTAAGCAGTTTACACCTTCTATCAATACCATGACAGAGGAACGTGCGACCTATACACCCGAACCCAGTATTCAAATACTTTTATTACGAAGGATTAATCTGAGAGGTTTAAGGTCTCCAGTCTTTACTCATGTGGATAAAGTTATAATGGTTTGATGGGTTTATGTTTTTTGCAGTAGATCTATGATTATACACTGAAGATGTTGCTTGAGGACAACACAAAACCTGGCAAACACATAACTTAAACCTTTAATTTCTTGAATGTTATGGCATTAATAAGAATGAAAAAGATGCAGAAATCAGAATTGCTTTAACTAGCATGGTCCTCACTTGGTTCACGAACACCTAGTCTACCTTTTCAAGGAGCATATTTTCTATTATCTCATCTTCTTCTACTTCGAACTCTGTGTACAATGATATTTCCCCCTCATCTTTGACTTCACCTATGGCTTTCCTCATAACATAAAATGTTTTCTCTGCTGTCATTACCCTCCATGGTGCGAATCATAAGTTTAAGACGAACAATTTTGTCAGGAGAGAAAGCAGCTAATCTTCATGTTATCAAGTAGCACATTAACAATGTGTATTAGAAGCTAAAATAATATTAGAAACCCTAATTAAAAATAATATTGTAAGTCCTAATCTATGTCTCACAGTATGTCAGAGGTATGAACATTTCTGAATTTGCTACAAAATAACTTTAGCAGCACTAAGAGGAAAATCCAACCACTAATGGCTAATTAAAGTGTATGGCTCTAAATCTTCTAACAGTAACACCAACCAGCTGTTCACGTAATGGTGACAAATTTCTCTGGAGTGAAGTACTGGCCCCATTTTTGGTTGAAGGTTTCAACTTTTTCTCACTGGTGCTAGTTTGTCTAACCTAACCCTTGTTTTTATTTCATCAAGATGCACCTGCAGCATTACAGTTGTAAACCCGTCAAAGTTCATCACTGATTTCATTATGCTGACACCATCCTGTTTGCTTCAGAGGTCTTTTAGCAGAGCACTGTTTAACCTAGTGGCAATAGGAGCTCTAAGTTTGGTTGCATCTGTGGCTTTCCACCCTGCTACACTCTCTCTCTCTCAGAAATGTGCCTAGTCATGAACATTTGCATGTGCAACATTGGTGTCAGTGACTATGCTACATGTAGATCAGCTGTGTCGGTTGGATTTGCAAGCTGACCAAAAATGGCTTAAATTGCTGGGGATAAATATTTCTTGATGGCGTCTGCCCCACTACAGGAGCCAGAGTTTGTCTCTAAACTATCTGTCCATCTTTCCCAAGAAAAATAATCTTCCGTTATTTCTATAGCATCGGAAACTTCTTCTAGTTTGTTCACTCCATCCCCTTCATTTCATTTTACCATGTCAGGCTCTTCTTCTGCACGATAACTGGAATCACATTCAATATTATCGTCCTTACCTGGTTCACAAACAACCTATTCTGGGAGCAAATCTTCTACTGTCTTATAATCCTCTCCTTCGAACTTTTGCATCCTGATCGTGCAATGATTCTCCCTCATCTTTGATCTCACCTTTGGCTTCCTTAATACCAATAAAAATACATGTACTTCCTCTCCTGTCATCACTCTCCATAGGTGTGAATAAACTTCAAATTCTCCCTCTCTCAGAGATGTGCCTAGTCATGAACATTTGCATGTGCAACAATGGTATCAGTGACTATGCTACATGTAGATCAGCTGTCTGTGTTGGATTTGCAAGCTGACCAAAGATGGCTTAAACTGCTCGGGATAAATATTTCTTGATGGCGTCTGCCCCACTACAGGAACCAGAGTTTTTCTCTGAACAGTTTGTCCATCTTTCCCAAGAAAAACAATCTTCGGTTATTTCTAAAGGACTGGAGACTACTTCTAGTTTGCTCACTCCATCCCCTTCAATACTTTTTACAATGTCAGACTCTTCTTTTGCACGATAATTGGAATCATATTTATTATTACCGTCCTCACCTGGTTCACAAACCACCTCTTCAGGGAACGAATCTTCTACTATCTTATGTTCCTCTCTTTCGAACTTTTGCATCTTGACCGTGCAATGATTCTCCCTCACCTCTGATCTCACCTTTGGATTCCCTAATACCAATAAAAATATTTTCTCTCGTGTCATCACTCTCCAAAGATGTGAAAAAAACTTCATGGTGGAACATCCATGAGGAAGTAATTAATGAAAACCCAATTAATATAAGAAGCTCTAGGTAAAAATATTAATGTAAGCCCTCAACTGTTTTTCAATTATAGTCAGAGGTTTATAATTTTTCTAGATTTCCTATAAAACAACTTTAGCAACAATGAGAAGGAAGTCCCAATCACCAGTGGCCCTTAACCCGTGCCGCGGTGATCAGGTCTTATACAACCCGAGGGCATCTTCAAAGAGACTAGATGTACTTCTGTTAAAAATCACTTCTCGGATATCAAATGTGGTGACTTTTCCCTGAAAATCAGTTTCCTCATAATCTACCACAAATCAATCAATTCCACCCATAAGTTAATGAGTGGTCACCATTTGCTGACCACACAACCCCCTCCCCCCTCTCTATCGGTGGTTGGGTCATTTCAGACCCGATCACTTTTAAGAGCCACTGGTGGTTGGGATTTTCATCTTGTTGCTGCTTAAGTCGTTTCATAGCAAATACAGAAAAAATCCACTTGCGAGACATAGGTGAGGGCTTCCATTATTACTTTTACTTCAGGGGTTCTAATATAATTTTGGCTTTTAATACGCATTGTTATTGTGCTATTTAACAACATCAGGTTTAGCTGCTTATTGCTCTAGCAAAGTTGTTGGCCTCGAAGTTTTGATTCGCACAGTGGAGGGTGATGACAGAAAAAATACATTTCAACAGTTATTACGAAAGTCATATCATAAATGAAATCGAAGGTGAGAAAAAAAATCATTTTACGGCCAGGACACAGAGTTTGACACAGACGAAGATGACAGGCTGTAATAAAAGATTTGCCACTTAAAAAGGTGATCATGAACCATGAGAGGACCACCATAGTTTCAACAGGTTGTTCATTCTTATAAATGCCATAAGATTTAAGGGGTCTGAGGGTCTAAGTTATATGTTAATTAAGTATTATGTTGTCCTCCAGCAACATAATTAATTAATGTATGATCACAGATCTATTACAAGAAAACGTATACCCATCAAACCACTCAAATCTCACCCACACGAATAGGGACTGGGGATCCTAAAACCCACAGATTAATCATACATAATAGAAGTATTCCAATACTACATTCGGGGGTATAACTCCAAGTTCATTTAGGTTACATGCTTACTGCCATCGTATTGATAGAAACTGTACTGTTGCAGAACTGACATCTTTGCACTCTGGGTAGACCCATACGTGCTCAGCCCTCGGCAGCAAACGACTTATGGTGTAGATGCCGATGGTGCCTGTTGCGCTTGTGTACCTCCCTGTCCCTTCCTCACTGTAGCTGTTCCTTTTCACCTGGCCCTCTTGTAATCACAAACTCGTGCAGTCAGTACTCTCCATTTTACTTGGTGATGACCCTGCCTCTCACTGAGAAGCCCTATCCTGAATTCTTGCCATGCAGCACACTCATCAGTGAATACAACAGCATCGTCTTTTCTCGAGTTATCAGCGATGAGTTGCTTAATCTTGAGGTCGACTCTCCCAAGGAACCACCCCCTGAATTTCCTGTCAAGGATGATGATTACTTTCTGGAAGTCAGTCATGGGCTATCCAAAAGTGACCTACTCTCAAGAGCAGTAGTATTTTTCTATTTGTGCCATCCATGACATCATCTCTATAATCCTGCGTTGTTGATGTCAGCAGTGTTTTCATAGTATATGTCTCTTGTCCTCGACTACTCACAATTAGCCTTGACCCTGGCAAGCATGTCTAGATTTTATTGACATTAGTCCCAATATGTGTCTTATTGTCGCATTAAGGGTTTCTCTAATGCACCCCAAATGATGTGTATATCTTTATTCTGGATATATTCCAGTCGATCACACTGTGGTGGTGACAGCGTGAGGATTCCAAGGCCCCAACTGACCAATTGATGGTACAGAAGAGCCAGTCATCGCTATTCCAGGTTTGCAGCTGCTGTTGATTTCAGCGTTGCCCTACCTCGCCTGCATCTTTGAATTATTTGCTCCCCATGGTGCCTAGATGAACAGGCTGCAATCAAAGGCCACCCTGAGATATTTAAGTCTGTTGCATCTTCTATGTTATGTCCCTGGAAGGTGATGACGGGGCAAATCAGCCAAGACTATGTGATTATTTAAAGAGCTGACCCTTTGCAGGTTGTCTTGTGAGCTGGATTCATCATACACGATGGCTTGCATCGTTTCGTGAATACTTGTGACCATCTCCTGCCCATCAGTCAGACATCGTCTACAAACATTAATGTCCTTCCTGGACCATTACAGCAGTGTAGATGTGGAATAGCATGGGTGAAAGAGAATATCCCTGAGGCAATCTTCGACATACATATGGGTTCAGACGTCCATGTTTCCAATAGATGGGGGACTTTTCTTTCCATCAGAGCAGCTTTAACCGAGTTCACAAGCCATGTATTCCAGTATTTTGATATTGCAGTCTGTCAAGGCGTATATCTAAATCTCAAAGTTCACTCTTTTCTAAGTATCCTCCAGGTCGATGGCCCCAGGCGTCAACAGATAACTGAGAACAAAACATGGGCCTACCTACATTAATTTAAACTTACAGTATGATAAATGATAAGTAATCTAATGAGGACTTTACCCTCTTCCTCAAAAAAAGGACAAAATAACATCAAACTTTGCTAATTTGGATGCAGCCATAGTTTTACCCAACAATCTAAAAGGCTCGAAATAACTACAATGTGTGCTCAGCTTAAAGTTTCGTAAAGAATACACTCTGATTTTAAAAGACTCGATCACCATTTCTTCAAAAGAGTTATCGGGTCATATAAAACCCGATCACCGCAGTATGTAACTAGTTGATCACCAGCGCACAGATTAAGAATCATAGGATCTTATATGACCCAATCCTCAGTGGCTCTGAACAGTGATCAGACCTTATATGACCCAACCACCAAAAAAGGGAATTGGGAATGGAGGGGGTGTTCAGAACTTGGTAATCACTCAGTAACTTTTTGGTGGAATTAATTGATTTTTTTTTTTGGTAGTTCAGGAAGGAAATGACTTTCAGGAAATGTCATGAAATTTCAGGTCTGAAAAGCAATTTTAAACAGAATTACACTATTTGAAGATTCTGCTGCACGGGTTAACTTCAGATTCCAAGGCATTTTAGAATTAATGAAAAATGAATAAACTGAAATGCTTTATCTATAAAACTCATCATAAACCATTAGCTTTATAATGGTAGTCAAGGTCAAGTTTTTCAGTCATGAATTCAGAGCACACATCTGAAGTAGAGCTTTTTGTTTAAACATACATGTGCAAGTTGATTTCCCTACCATGTTGTGCAGGATGGGTGGAATTCAACTGAATTTTTAAAGTATCGGGGCTTCGAACTAGTGAGTGAAAATTTCATGCAATTATCTTCCAAAGTCAGATTTACGGCAAAAATGAAAGTTTCACTTTCTTGTCTGTCATCCTATACTTCTTTCAATGATTCCAGATACGTGCAAACTTGGTTGGTAGCATGTTACAGACGATACATTTTCCCCACTCTTTTGATGTGCCAAATGCGCCGTATCTAAGCTGGTCAGATATAGTTGCAGTATGAACAAATGCAATACCCAACAACACATTTGTCATTAAAAAAAAATCATTCTTTTGTGCCCTGAATTGTATAGCTGTGAGGCCACTAAAGACTGCACATAGTCTTTGCCTTTCCATTCTAAGTATGGACAAATACGCTGATTAAGGAATAAACCCAGGCTAACTGAGCAGTTGCTTTTACTGAAGAAAGTAAAAGCTTATTTCATTCCATACTTCACCAGCCTAATCATCTGGAAACATGTTTGTAAAGTATTTTAATGAAGGAAGTTGTTAAGAGTATTGCTTAAGAAGCAATAATTTAAGTAAAAACAACTAACATAGCTTAATTTCAAGCTTTTGTTTCTATGTAACGGTAATAAAACCAATATAATATTTGCGTACTTTGACTTCATAAATGAAGGCCTAGGTGATAGAACTTCTCTTTTTTCCACTACGGGAGCTGCAAAAGAGGTATCTTGAGCCATACTGAATTTTAAGATGGCTGCCAAAGGCAGCATTAAAAAAAAATGGAACCAAACCAAGTTTTGATGTTTAATGTCTAAAGATGCCTAAACATATTGGTTCAAAAAATGTAGCAACAATTTTTTGCAAAACCACAGCTAGCAGACAGCATACATCTTTTAAAAGAAATAATTTAGAGTGCTTCCCTTTATAAGAGGTCACTTCTGGAGCAGCACTGTATTTATGAAAACGCTAGGAGCAAGCATTGCTAGGCATACATGTACATGTAATATATTATATGGAGGTAAGGAACGGTTTGCAGGAAAGTTTCAGGGCTGTGGGGGGAGGTGGGAAAACTGCTGGTCTGTAGAAAATTCCAGCAAATATGAGGGGGAGTAGGATCTGTTTCCTTGATTATCAAGTACCAAACAAGGAAGTAAGACTGTGAAAATGCAAAGATCTCACACTCTGAATCACATTCCCATGCAAGTGGCTTAAATCCGAAATCAGATAATGGGAATGTGAAAATCGTTCCCTACTTAAAACTGTAAAAATCACAAACATAAAAAAAAATGTAAAAATACGTACTTGTCCGTCTGCTCATAGAATGACCAAATCATAATAAATCTCAAGGTATCTGTCAGTCAGGTCATCCACTCCATAAAACTTGGCACACTCAACACTGCATACGGGCAGGAATATAATTTTATTTTAAGGTGCCAAATTTGTAATGGCTTTGATTGCTTAGGCCAAACTACACCATCATTAGCGCATTTGCATTACCATTTTTTATGCTTTTGATAGAAACAGAACAAAAAGAAAAAAAAATAACATTCAATACCGTTCTTAAGAAACGGGTTGTAATATCGCCAAGTTTCGAGGTCAGGATTTAAAAAAAAACCAAACAAACTTGTTCAATTGTATTTCTTGAAATTCAAAAAACCCAGTTAGAATGCAGCAATAAAAAGTTGAATTTGCATTACCCATACTCTAGTTGAGTATTAACTATAGAGAACATGAAAGACATGTACACAGAGAACTCATTATTGGCAGACATGACAGTTTAGCTTATTGATACAACCTCTCCAAAAGCTACAAGAAATCTCTGATGAAAAACTCCTCAAATGGAGGAATTGTTTCATTCATTGGGTTACCTGGCTGTGGAACGATCTATGATGACCACTCTGTGAATCAATCTGTTATGAGGTGCTATTACAGGCAATGTGACAGGACAGCGAGAGGCTACATCTGCTTGCCAGTATTTCCAGCCTAGTTCAATAAGCTTGAGGCAATCTCTATGCCTGTCATCAAGAAAGAAAGATACATTTATTTTTCAAATACATAGCATTTGTTTAGTTTTGACAAAAGACTGCAACAAAATCATTCATATGCTAAAAAACTGGGAAATCTGAAGAAGCAGTGATGACTTGTGTGCAAGTGTACTTCTACTTGCCATGAGCATACAGATTAAAAAAACAATGTCTGGATTCATCTAGTACTTTAGATCTGAAGTAGGTTTGCAAAGACTAACCCGTTGAATGCGGATTAAACCTTTTTTTTCTGTTTTGTGATTGCATAGTAAAACTGTGAAAATTCAGATAAATCTTGCATATTTTAAGAAATATTTTACATCACTTCATTTAACATGAGATAAATATGAAACCACTGATATTTTGTGAGGGAATAAGCCAGATCGTGTCATGATATGACAGGTTTCTTGCAGAGGTTGCCAAAAACACTGACCATATCTGACCACCTCGGTGTTCATCACCAGGACTGTTAAACCTACTTTTTAAAAATACTTAGCTACTAGTAAATTATTTCTGAAAAAAAACCCCAAAGAAATTAGCTACGACTATTTTTTAAGAACAAAACAATCAGCTTTACGATGGTAGGAATGTATCAATATAATAATAATAATTATTATTATATAAAGTATAAAATAATAATAATATAATCTATATTAATAAAACGCTTCTGCCAACTTTGTGTCACAGATTTCTTGAAAACTACGTAACGTAAAAACATGCGGTTTTCACCTAAATTCGTAGAAAAATACACAAAAGGTAACTATACACATCAGTCCTATTTATTTTTTTTAACTTGTTTTTTTAAATAAAGAATGTGTATAGCAACGAAATACAATCTCCGGTACTTCTTTTCAATCCGCCCGATTCGCCAGTCGTCAGCAAAGCCGGTCCGTGTTGTAGGCCTATATTATAAAGGTGGACCGGGAGATTGCCTTTTTCCACTCCTCCTTTGGTCTGGATCGTGGAGGAACCACATCTTGGGGACGGGTGGAGGACATTTATGCCTGTGTTTTAACCGGGTAAAATCGGCAAAACTCCACGTCTCTTTTATTTCCGACTTAATATTATTTTTGGATAGGGTGGTCCGATCGCTCGAAGTGGTATAACTTTTTCATGGAGTCTAATGCATTCGTCTATAATGCCTGTCGGTGCCCTAGGTATTCTTTCGCCGCTGATGCACTGCCTGCCTGCCCGTTTGTAAAATTGGGAGTTAATCTTGTAATATAATAATATAATATATAATAATATATATCAATAGGTACTGTAAACCCAAACTGAATTTATCCCATACGCCTTCTCTGATCCATACCACTGGAAAACACGTTTGTTCCTGATTTATTTAATACCAGAATCATCACCGTAGGATAATTTTAAAGGTTTTTAGACACATTTGAAAATGTGAAAAATCCTGTTTCAGAGCAGTCTTGTCACCAAACAAAGAGTGGAGACATGATCAAACTGACTCAGAATATGTCAAATATTGCTTTTTCACGACTTCTCCTCACCTAAAGGAAGACTGCACCGTCCTACAGACCATATTAAATCATACGATGCCATATTATTCCAATAAAACAGTCTTTCAAGTGTCTGTCATAATGACATAACGCTCTGCTGGCCCCCGACAACCCACAGGGTTACATTATCCAAAGTCCGAATTGTTACAGCCACTGCGCGCGTGGCGGCCATAAGCTAACGTCAAATACGTTCTTGCCACATGGCCAAGCTGTTTAGCCAGTGCTCGCATGTTGGTATGAATGTTTTAATTCCTCTGTGAACAGTAGATATGCCAAACAAAATCACGCTGAGGCAATAAAAATGCAGAATACTTTTTCTGGCTTACACATAGAGATATAATATAGACCAGAGGAAGTACGCTATGCACAAAAAAGTGTCCTTTTTGAACGCACTACGCCATATTGTTAAGCCCCCTCTCTGAGTGTAGGAATTCCCAGTGCCACGCCATAAAATATAAAATGACTATAAAAAACATCGAACTTAGTCGCTTCTTTCTTTCTTTCTGTCTTTCTGGTGTGGGGGGGTCAGATATTCTCAATTATTATTTCTTTTGTACATTCTTCATTTATTGGTCATCACCACAGCCTTTTAAACACTTCATTAAAAGGTAAGAACAAAGGAAAACAGACATAAACGAACAGGGGCACACCAAAGAATGGTAGCCCAACCCGTCATTAAAAAGTGACAGGACATGACAAAAAGAAAAGGGTTTAAATGTTTAAAAAGAAACATGAATGAAGACAAAAAAAGTAAAAAAAAAAAAAAGGTAACCGTAATGCGAAACAAGTTGCCCCATATGTAAAACTTTACTGACGACGAAACCCGTTGTCGTCAAAGTCGCTGATTTTAAAATGTTGACTAGACTACATACAACCGAGTGTTTGGTTGGTTGTAAGTCCTGCCTACCCAAGTTTGACAGCCACAATTAACCACTGACGGTCTTGACAGTGGGAATCGATGGAACGTTACATCCTCGTTTTTCCTTTCTTTATTGTTTGAACGTTTGACCTGCCGTTTCTTGCACCCAACACACAACTTCCCTTTATATTTCTCTATTTTTAGAGATAGTGTAAGCAGGATGACTAGCAAGGAAATAAGGCATTTCTAACTTCCGGAGAGGCTTAATAAGATGGCGTCATGCATTCATAAAAGGTCCTCTTTTGAGTGGTGCACAAAGAGAGCGCACTTCCTCTAGTCATCTATATTAATAAAACGCTTCGGCCAAATTTGTGTCACAGATTTCTTGAGAACTACGTAACGTAAAAACATGCGGTTTTCACCTAAATTCGTAGAAAAATACACAAAAAAGTAACTATACACAACAGCCCTCTTTATTTTTTTTAACTCTTTTTTTTTTTGAAAAAAAAGAATGTGTATAGCAACGAAATACAATCTCCGATAGACTAGAGCTTTTCAATCCGCCCGATTCGCCAACCGTCCAACTTTTTCGCGGAGTCTAATGCGTGCGTCTGTGATGCCTTTCGGTGCGCTAGGTATTCTTTCGCCGCTGGTGCGTTGCCTGCCTGCCCATTTGTAAAATGGAGTCTTACTCTTAGTCTTGTCTATTAGACTATATCTCTATGGGCTTACACTATCAAACTTTACGTTTAAATTTGTTATACCAGAACCTTAATTGAAGCTAACCGTTTTTTCTCTGATGATAAGACAAACTACAATATATGTGCAACCAGGTCTCTTCTATACCTATTCAATTACTTATTGCAATCCATACAGGCCACCCTAATAAGACCACACGCGTGCTAATCGCTTTTACGCGAGTCAAATCTCGTGCCCATCCCTTGACCGGCTGTGACTGCATCCCCCCTGTTTTCCTCGCTCGCTCTCTCTCGGTGACGTCATAAGTCCACAGCTACGCCTGGCTTGCTTTGTTTACCTCTGGTTCGGAGTGGAAGACACTAAGATTTGTGTATCACTCGTTGTGTGTGTGTTGTTTTGATCCGTATATTATTTTTTTGAGATAAGTCTAGTCATCTCCGTGATGTAAAGACTTTTATGATTACATGATTACTTTGTGGAATCCATACCCGTCTCCTCCCACCCATCAATCTTTTCCCCCTCATGTCCCAATTCCAGTTTTAAGCATGAAATTGAATGGCGCTATTTTCACATACCATGTCAACACCTACGTGCAATTTCATTTATCTGCTACAAACAGTGATGGGTCCCGCCGGTGGCTGGAGGGGGGAGGGAGGAGTGGGGGAAGATGGGCCAGCCTAGCAATTCCCCTTCTTTGATTTCTTGTCATAGAGAGAGAGAGAGAGAGAGAGAGAGAGAGAGAGAGAGAGAGAGAGAGAGAGAGAGAGAGAGACACACACACACACACACACACACACACACACACACACACACAGATAAAAGAGATGGATGGGAATCGAGTGAAAGAAAGCATGCGCCCATAGGAGTGCTTTACTGCAGCAATATTTTATCTTTATTCTAAAACTTCACACAATAATCAGCTGTACTGTGATTTATGAATAATACTTTCAGTCATTACGTGTATGGATGGGAAACACGGAATAATTTTGCATTCCAGGACTCTCCGAGTGTTAGAAGTGCCTAGATCTTAAGATGAATTTGAAATCATTTATGAGGGAGGGAGGAGGGGGGTAGATTAAGCTTCCAAAACCTTAAATCTGTGAGGTGGATAATACAGTCAAACACGAAGTCGTCGAATACAAGTAAGTCGAAATCACAGTCTCCTTGCCCTCCGCTTTCCAAACAAATCTTTGAGATCTGGATTTTAGCTCAATACTGGTCTTTCAAAATTCGGCAAACTCGAATGAGTCGAGTCCAAACGTTCCCTAAAGGTATACAGCAACAGACAAACTTACGCAATTATTACAATGTTTTCCGTATAATCTATATTACTATCAAAGGCCTCTTTCTTACTATGCCTCCAATTTATAATCTAAAATCTATATCATCATACTGACGAAGTGAAGCTACCATATCATACATTTTATCCTATATGATAAAGAGATCTGGATCTATGCCTGGCTGACAAGTGACAGTTCAATAATGCCACTCCGTAGGCAAAACTTCTCCCCTTTCTCTACCCCCACCGCCTCAAAACTCTCTCCCTGAACTTTTTGTCTAGTCTAGAAGTTTACGTTTTGTAGAAGATCAACTTTATCGGTACTTTGAAAAGTATAGTATCTATCTTTTTTCTCTGATCAGCACTGAACTTGACAAATTTTAATGCTAGACGCTAACAATGGGATTTTATGGCACGTCTACTACTCTGAGACATGTCTAGTCACTTTCCATTAGAAAGATTGAATGTTAGTCTCATTTTTTTACACATACATCCTCGCTCATTTGATATGCTGTATTTTTCTCTGAGACAACGTTGATCTTTCTCCACTCATCTCTCTCAATCACATGATTCTTAGATACAACAAGAAGTTTTAATTACTGAAAAATGCCATTCAGACAATACCACCATTTGTAAACACAGTACGGTTGCGAAAGGAAAGCCACGGCGAGGCAGGCAATGCGACGCCTACCCTTTGGTCTTTAACAGGGGCTATTACGCAATGAGATGTAATGTTACTGTTGTTACTGATATGAAACTGAGGGAGATAGATTGAGCTTTTCAGTGATGCTAAATTTATGCAGATAGGCTGAGCTGTCATTGAGTAATTGGTGTGTAAAGTTGGGTAAATTGGTCTGCGTGTTAAGTTCGCCGGTCTAGCGTATGCGCTAGGCACTCCCCCTATACACAGCATAGACTAGTCATATCGACAGGGATTCAACTGCTATGGTTTTTTTTTCGTTTGTTTGTAGTTCGAACAAATAATCAACAGTTCTGGGTCGAAATCGTCATATTCTTCGGACAAAAACTGTATCGCCGCCACCTTGCGCCTGCAAGGCTGTGACTAGCCTGTGACCCCCTGACGTCACACCTAAGGGCAGGCACTATCATACCTTAGAAGCTGAGCTCGATGACGCTACTTTCCAGGTCATTTAAGCGGGGCCGAATAGTACATTGTCAGATAGAGGTGTCTGTAAGTAATTGCTGGAACGTAAGTGACGTCAGCGTTTTTGCCGCAGGCTTCTGCTGATCGGAAAGGGGAATAACTCTGGACGCAAGGGCCAAACCCGGTAACTCTAGCTCTCCTAATTGCGTCATACGCGCACGGTAACAGAGCGATGCTTTCTTCGCAAAATTGACTCGGTGGGCACTATAGATACTTTTTAGAAAGAAAAAGTATGGAAAAAACGAAAAATTATTTTTGATGTGCGCGTCCTACTTTAATTTATAAAGTTACGTGATTTGAACCTGGGTCTTGATCCAACTTTGCATCTGTGTAAAGGGTGGTAAAATTTGTCGCAAAGTTAGAGTAACTTATACTGTGCGGACACTGAGAGCCCTGAAAAATCGTGTCCGCAACGATATTTGACCTGACTCGTTTCTGGTTTGAGCTAGAATAAAATCAAAAGTACCTCCATGCTCTACAGCAACTGGTTCAACATGTAAATAGGTCATTTATTTATTAATACGCGAGCTTCCGTTAGAAAAAAATTTGTCATGGTAGCCAGGTACATCATATGGTTGCCGACACCAATTCATCAATTTTATATCGATGCGGACAGTTTTATACTGTTGCGGACACCCTTCATCTTTATATGATAATGTAGGTTATTGTTGTTTGTATTGATGTTAATGTTGTCAGAAATGTATTTTTTGCTGACTTAAGGTTTTAACCACTAGTTTTAGAATTTTAAACTAAGAGGAGAGGTAAAATCATCAAGACAAAGCCAGTAATTTTCATCTAATATTGTGCAATCTACAAATAAAAAAAAATACACACACACAAGACTAGTCTAAATAAAACGTAAAAAAGAACTCTAAATGAGAACTTTTAATGTTCACTNCAAAGCCAGTAATTTTCATCATATTGTGCAATCTACAAATAAAAAAAAAATAGACACACACTAGACTAGTCTAAATAAAACGTAAAAAAGAACTCTAAATGAGAACTTTTAATGTTCACTCAGTAAGTTTAGAATTTTAATAAAATAAAATAAAATAGGAAGCAGAACTTGAAATGAAAAAACAAAGAATAATCGCTTCTACCCCCCCCTTTTTTTCTCTCTCTCTGCCCCCCCCCTCTCTCACACACACACCCACCCACCCACACACATTGGTAATGTTTATAAATAGAACGACAGCCCAGCTGAGAGAAAGAAAATAGTCCCACATCATGTCCGCAACGATATGAATCTCGTGAGTTTTTTTTATATTGTTGCGGACACCCCACTATCGTAAAGCCTATAAAGAATACAGTATCATCCATTAGAATATATGTTCGCACATGTATATAAGATGATTAGACTATATCGCATTGGGGATTTAGACAAGCGTAAATGGGTTTCGAACTAGTGCTAACCCGGATGATGGTCTCCTTCTTCCCGTGGTCATTAAACATGGATGGCTACGACATAACTGTAATGGCGGCTTCCATTGGCAACTTCTCTTGATAACAATCAAAACAAAATGGCGTCGGGATGTTGTCACGGAAGTGTGGCGTGTACAATAAGGCCTCGTTTCCCTCAAAACGCAACAGTAAGAACACAGGAAATATTTATACTGAAAAATGTCCGCAACGATATGTGTCCGATCCAATATAAGTTACTCTAAGCATTTTCAATTTATGTCCAAGATTGCCTCAGGCATATCCTCTTTCACCTGTGCTAGTCCATTTCTACACAGCCAAGGTGACAATTTAGTATTCAGTGTAATGATCCAGGAAGGACATTAATGTTTGTAGACGTTATCCTCATTTATAAGACTGGCCCAGATAGGCAGGCGATGGTCACAAGCATTCACGATGCAAGCCATCGCTTAGTGGAGTGATGAATTGAGCTCAAAAGACACTCGCAAAAGGTCAGCGTGTTGTGGTGCTCTTTAAATAATCACATAGTCTTGGCTGATCTCCCCCTTCCAGAGACATAACGTAGAAGATGCAACAGAATTAAATATCTCGGGGTGGCCTTTGCTTGCAGCCTGTTTGTGTAGGCACCTTGGGGAGCGAATAATTCAGATATGCAGGCGAGATATGGCAACGCTCAAATAAATACAGTAGCAGCTGTGAATCTGGAATAGCGACAACTGGCTCTTCTGCACCATCAGTTGGTCTTAGCGTTGGTCAGTTTTGGCCTTGGAATCCTTAGGCGAAGTTATGTGTACTAATTCCGGTTTGAAGACAACAAATGAAGGAGCATGCCTTAATTACAAATAAAATAGAGGAGATGACGGACACTAAGGTATACTAACTCCAGCTTGCAGACACCTGTCTGAGGACAGCCGGATTGAAGTGCCGCATGTTGCATTCTATCCTTCAAGACGGACGACCCGACGACCGGAAATGACTAATAGCTGTAGGCGGGACATAAAATCGCAAAATCTAAAATGTTAAAATATACATTAAATCCTATTTTTAAGGCTAGATTTGATTCCAGCGCACTCGAAAACCCCCGGGGGCGAAGGATTTGTGATTTTCAGCGTATTTTTAAAAAAAAAAAAAAAATTTTTTTCAAACACACGATTTTTTTTTTATACACACACACACTAAAAGCCTTTTTCTCCATGTGTAGGTACTGTCGCTGTTGCAATAAGGTGTGTCTTCATTCCAACTGTTTCGTGAACATTGCAAAGTTCTGTTCTGCTTTTTAAATTTTTCCGAAAAGTTAATAAATTTTTATTGTGCACATTTATCTCACACAATGGCTTTGTTTCCACCATCAAAAGAAGAAGCCCTAATTAACGCAGTGGAATCTCGAACCACATTGTATGATAAAGCTGATAGGAACTACAGCAACAGAGATGTTGTTGGAAAGCTGTGGTTGGAAGTAGCGGAGGAAATTGAATCTGAAGGTAAGCACAATAATTATAGAGTTTAATTGTTTTCGTTGTTATTGTTATTGTTGCTTGCTCATTATGAAGGCAACAAATGGCGGACGCAGTCTGTACTTATATTATTTTTATATCCTTCAACTGTCTTCATTTTACAGACAACAGGCGGACGGATCCAGTATATCTTCGCCCTTACGCTGTCACCACCACAGGGTGATCGACTGGAATATATCCAGAATGAGGGTATGCACATCGTTTGGGGTGCATTAGAGAAACTCTTATTGCGACAATGAGACACATAAAGGGGCTAATGTCAATAAAATCTAGACACGCTTGCCAAGGTCAAGGCTAAATATGAGCAGTGGGGGACAAGAAACATCCACTTCATGAAAACACTGCTGACATCAATAACACAAGATTTAAGATATGATGTCATGGATGGTATAAGTAGAAAAATACTATATTCCCCTCAGCGAAAGGCTTAGTCAAGGGAGAGGACTAGGCCAGCTCTGGATAGCGCATGTCTGACTTTCTGAAAGTAATCATCATTTTTGGCAAGGAATGACTGGAGTAGTTCCCTGGGAGAGTCGACTCCGAGATTAAGCAACCCACTGTTAATAGCTCGAGAGAAGACAATGCTGTTGTGTTCAATGATGGGTCTGTGCTGCGTGGCAAGAAATCAAGATAGGGCTTCTCAGTGAGAGTTAGAGTCATCACCGAGTAGATGGGAGAGTAATCAACGACTTCTTCCAAAATGAGAATGAAGGTGGAGGCAGTCACTGCGGCTCTGAAGTAGTTCTCTGGGACCATAGTAGTAAAGGCAGTCATTGTGACAGACTCACAATCCATGCTTCTGTAGGTCCTAAACGTATGGTTGCAGCATGAGTGGATGGACTATATGCTGACCTCCAGGTTTCATGGAACCATAAGGATCTATTGTCCAGGATATGTTGGGGTCCACGATAATGAAAGAAATGATTGGATGGGGCTGATGCCTCTGTGGTGGGGACATTATGGATGGATAAAGCAGACAAAGTAAAGTCACTGAATAATCGCCTGTTATCTGCAGACATATTAATCCAGAAGGCTGTGGTACTCAGACTGTAAGAGTTTAAGATTACAAGAGGGCCAGATCAAAAGGAACGGCTACAGTGAGGAAGGGCGACCGGCACCATCGGAAATTACACCATAAGTCGTTGGTTGCCGAGGCTGAGCACACATGGGTCTCCCCAAAGTGCAAAGATGTCAGTTCTACAACTCAGTAACCAATTTACGCCTCCTATGAATACGATGACAATTAGTATGTGGCCTAAGTGAACTTGCGACTATACGCCTGAACCTAATATTCGAATACTCTTATCATGTCTTATCTGAGCCTCAGTCCTTTTTCGTGTGGCTAATGTTTGAGTGATTTGATGGGTATATGTTTTTGTAGAAGATCTATGATCATACATTAATTATGTTGCGGAAGGACAGCACAACACTTAACACATAACTAAAACCCTCACATCCCTTGACTTACTGCATTCATGGCATTTATAAGAATGAGCAAGATACTGAAACTATGGTGGTCCTCTCCTGGTTCACGAACACCTCTTTATGTGGCAAATCTTCTTTTACAGTATCTTATCTTCGTCTTCAAACTGTGTGTCCTGGCCATAAAATGATTTTTTTCCTCACCTGCGATTTCATCTGTGGCTGTCCTATTAACTGTTCAAATGTTTTCTCTTCTGTCATCACCTTCCATTTTGCGAAACAAAACGTCGAGGACAATAACTTTGCCAGGACAAGAAGCAGCTAATCCTGAGACTGTTAAGTAGCGTATTAACAATGCATATTAAAAGCCAAAATAATATGAGAACACCTGATGTAAAAATAATTGTGTAAGTCCTGACTCACGTCTCATAATAGTCAGAGGTAAGGAATTGTCTGTATTTGCTATTAAATGACTTTACCAGCAACAAGGAGAAAATCCCAACCACCAATGGCTCTTAAAAGTGTTTGAGTCTTATACCAACCGATCACCAGCGATCTTTTATGACCCGACCATCAATAAGGGGTGTGTGTGTAGGTTGTGGTCAGAAAGTGGCGGTCACTCATTAACTTATGGGTGGAACTGACTGATTTTTTGTTGGTCATGAGGAAAATTTTGTTTAGGAAAAGTCAGGAAATTTCAGATCCGAGAAGTGATTTTTAACAGAATTACCCATATTTTAAGATGCCCCCGGATCGTTTAAGACTCGATTACCCGCACGGGTTAAGGATGAAGAGCAACAATACTGTGATAATAACAGACACCCAAATCATGCTGTGGAAAATAGAAAAGGGTATGCAACGAACTGAGTGGCTTAAAATCATTCAAGGCACAACCATCGAAGCAATCACATGGTGTACTGCCTGGGTCATGCCGGTGTGCGTGGAAATGAGATTGCTGATACCTTGGCAGGCCGGGCACAAATTGGGGGTGTGCTAAGGCAGGTTAAGGCAGATATCCCCAAGGAATTTGAAAAGAAACTGAGGGAGGAGCAGGAGAAAACCTGGGACAACAATCCTGCAATGAATGAGTCGTATGAAAGAGATGGGTGTGGTGTAAGTGCCAGGAACTGGAAGGTACAGAACTGTCTTCGACCAGATGTTAACCGGCACAATTAGCTTGATTTCCTTAAGGAGGCTTTTGGCGTGGGGATCGGAACCCCTATGGACATGTCTGGAGTGCTATGATGATGTTTCCGGCAACAAGTAACAAGTAAGAAGTCACATTCGCCGACTTCGAATGAGGTCGTGCGTGTTGTTACTGTTACCTAAGGCCTGAGTCATTTCTTGTCTCGGTGCTTCTAACATAAGATCTAGGTCTAAACCCTAAATTTTGTGTTTCGGACTTTTCGGCAACATGGACTTTGTGGAGCTCCCAGCAAGCGTAGATGTTGTTTCAAAAGCAGCCAGTTTCGCCTGCACGGAGTACTCTCTTAGCGTCTTACAACGACTAAACGACTTCTTAATGCTTACCAGACACAAAACAAGTAGGATAATGTTATTTTATATACAAGCAAATTTGTGCAAGCTTAGTTATACTGTAGATACTATCGTAGAGTTTGTTCTTGTTGCTGTTGTAGTTATAACGCATTCCTGATTCAGATAGTAGAGCCAGTCTTGCTGTATGATATTGTGTTTCTCTGTTCCATGCATGCTATCGTTCCTCCCCGTTCTACCAATGTAGAGCGATCCTAATCTATGTGCAGATTTGCCCACCTGGCTCTGACCACTGTGCTACGCCCCTCTTAAAAAAGGCTGTGTTGGGTGGGGACTGTTTTTTGGTAGCAGCCTTTGAGAAAGGCTGTTAGAAAAACAATGTCACCTTATCATTTGTCCCCATATGGATAATCCCTCCAACTCCCCCTCTCTCTCTATCCTGTGCAGCAGAGCGGTAGCAGCATCCATCTTGTGACACAGAAAGGTCTGGGTGAGTTCAGACACGAAGAAAGGAATACACTTTTTGAGTAAAATATTGCGTGGGTGACTTGTCGGCAATTTACAGATCTTTTCTCAAAGTTTACTTCTGTACAAATCATTTGATAGTTTGATGCGGGGATGTTAAGATTTCGCATAAGACAAGACATTTACTACGAACTGCCACGGAACTGGATATACATGGGTATTACTATTATGATTGTCATCAATCTATCTGTATACATTAGAGCAAGAGAATGCAGTTTTGGGATCTTCCTTTAATAGATGTGCATTGTCCCAGTTGAGACAGATGCCCTGTCACTTGAAATAAGATAAGAAAAGATAAGATAAACTTTAATATCCACGAGAGGAAATTCCGTTCACAGTTGATACACATTCAACAATAAATTACATTTCACATTCAACATTAAATTTCATTTCAGGTCATACACATTACCTGACCGCACACGCAACCACACCTTCACACATACCCATACAACCGTTGACACATACCAAAGTGAAATATATAACGATATATGGACTGTACTGGAAACTTGACAACTCAAGGGAGACTGCTGCAACTGGAAAACCGTATGGCTGATGGAAGAAACGAATTTCTGTATCTTTCACGATTTGTTCTTAAGAACAGTAATCGCCCACTTCTTTGCGAAAATTTTATTTGATTGAAGAGTGGGTGGGTAGAGTCTTTTAGAACTGCACTTAATTTGGCTTCACAAGACTGTTGGTACAGGGCTTTGATTAGATCATTTTCACCTCCCGTAAATTTATTTACTTTCGTAATACATCTGTTTATTTTACATTTGTCTTGTTCTCGTGCATTTCCAGCCCAGGTTGCAATACAAAATACTATTACACTTTCCACTATGGCTCTATAGAACATGCATATCAGGGTGTTATCTACATTGAAAGATTTCAGTTTCCTAATAAAGTACAAACGTTTACTTATTTTTGAGTGAACGAAAGAAGCGTGCTCATGCCACTCTAAGTTTGAATCATCTTTTACACCTAGATATTTGTACGTTTCAAATCTCTCAACATTTTCGTTTTTAATCACAAGTGGTGAATAATTTCTCTTTTGCTATGGAAATCCACAATAAGTTCTTTCGTTTTCTTTACATTGAGCTGTAGAAAATGCTCATCGCACCACGTGATGAAAGTGTCAACACAGGACATCTACATTTGCTCATCGGCTGGTGTCGAAATTAATCCTTGAATAGTGGTGTCATCAGCGAACTTTATGATTGGAATATTTTTATTCTTACTTCTGCAATCACTGGTGTAAATCGTGAAGAGGGCAGGGGAGAGAACGCAGCCCTGGGGCGCACCTGTGTTCGTAATGGCAATTAATGACTTAAAATTTGAGGTGCCCACACTCAGCTTCACATACTGGGGACGACATGTCAAAAAATCCAAAATCCACGCCACAATATGTTTGTTTACTTCCATGTCCATTAGTTTAGATAATAAGAGATGAGGCTGGATGGTATTAAAGGCGCTAGAGAAATCAACGAACAGAATTCTAGTATAGTTCTTTGGAGTATCAATATGTCTGTAGATGTTGTCTATAAAATACAAAATGGCATCATCAACGCTTCTTCCGCCACGGTATGCAAATTGCAGTGGGTCTTGGAATGGTTCAACAAAAGGTGACAGCATAGAGAAAACAAGCCTTTCCAAACATTTCATTAAAATCGATGTGAGCGCTCAGGACGCAGATCATTCATTTCAATAACTTTGTCTTTTTTAGGTACAGGTATAATTTCGAATGTTTTCCACATCGTTGGAATGGAGTGGGTTCTCAAAGAGAAGTTGAAAACAAAAGTGAAGACATTAGCTAATTGATGAGAACAGATCTTAAGAGTTTTGGGCCTTATCCCATCTGGTCCACATGCTTTATTTACTTACTTTAAGAAAAGAAAAAAGACGTGCCACATCATGCTCACTAACAGCAGGTTGCTCATCCGCTGGTAAAGCACCCAAAATGTTTTTACTCTCATTAACATGGGCAGAAAAATCATGCACGTCGAAACGTGAGTAAAATTCATTCAGACCATTCACAAATTGGTTACCATTTTTAATATTTAGAGATGTTTGTTTAGGTGAATAGCCTACAATCGTTTTAAGGCCGCTCCATACGTTCCTAGTATTGTTTGATGAAAACTGTTCTTGTAGTTTGCGTTTATATACTTCTTTATTTTCTTTTATTTTACGTTTTACAGCTTTTTGCACATCTTTCTTTTTTTCTCCGTCATTTCCACGGAAGGCTCTTGTTTTCTCGTTTAGCAGACCCTTAAGTTCTTTGTTTACCCAGGGTTTATTATTTGAAAAGCATGGGTAATTTCTTTTTTTTTTCACGAACAAGATCTTCACAGAATTTAATACAGCTGTATATTCACATAATATTTCATTTAGTTCATTAATGTCAGAACATGCTTCAAAAAATACAGACCAGTCAGTGCATTCGAAACAACCACGCAAGCGATCACACACACTTTCATCCCAGATGTTTACAGTCTTTTTATTGGCTTTACAGTCTTAATCTTGGGTCTGTAGGTAGGCATCAGGTGGACCATGCTGTGATCAGATTCGCCAAGAGGTGGTAAGGGCTTGACCTTGTACGCTGCAGGGATGTTACCACAGCACAGATCTCGTGTTCGTTCATTTCGTGTAGGAAAGGTGACATATTGATGAAAAGTTGTGAGTGCATCGTCCAGCGTACAGTTATTAAAGTCACCAGTTATCAGTACTGCGCCGTCCGGTGAGCGACTCAGCTGTTCGTGCACTGCATCCATAACGGTCGCGGTGGTCCGCCTGAGGTGGGATGTATACTACGTTGACCGTGATCTTCGGAAATTCTCGTGGAAGATAGTAGGGTCTGATAGTGACGCTGAGAAGTTCGATGTCAGGGGAGCAGATACGGTCATTTACGTAGATATTATTTGGATGACACCAGCGTATAAAGACAAACTCCTCCTCCGCGGGTCTTGGTAGAGGCACTAGTTCTATCAGATCGTATAAGGCAAAAATTGTCAATGTCTAAACTGGCACTGGGAGTGGACTCGTTGAACCAGGTTTCACTAAAGCATAGGAGTGATGCTTCACGATACTCATGATAGTAGCGAGTGCATGCCTCAAGTTCATCGAGTTTGTTGTTCAAGGTTTGTGACACCTATTAGAAGGGCAAATCACTCTTAGTGTACAAGCCAATTAATCCGCTCATATATAAAATCCCCCTTTTGGGGAGCCCTGCCAGACAGTGTTAGGGTGTAGAAGTGTGTAAAATGACCTGTGATCTAAGTAAAGCATCCAATTTTAAAGTTTCAGGTACAATTTGAGCCCTCTAGATAAAAAAATAAAATGTGTACCGGTAGACCTTATTCGCACGCGGTCAACACCAACCAAATGAAAAATTGGGGACCAAATCAGAATTTGAGGTGATCTTTTTCGAAAGCCATTTGTGAAAAATTTTAGGCGTTGACCCCCCTTTTTCTTCCCGTTAAAAGATCGGGCAAAAGAAGTACTTTAACCTCCATGGAAGAAATTTCCCCAAATCACAGTGGTATATTTAGAATAACGCAAACTGTTAATAGGGCCAAAAGAAGAAAAAACAATAGGTGACAAAGGCCTTAACCAGCAGCTAGTACCTGGCATGTTTCCACTTAGAAACACAATGTTTACATCATGGTGGTCGAGGTAGGTCATCTAGGCTATCTGGACAGTCTTTTAAACTTCCTCTACCCCTGGGGCCCTCCCCAGCCCCCCCCCCCACCCCCCCCCCTAGTCTAGCCTGTATGGGACTTAGATCTAGATCTACGTGCTGCAGACTCAGTTTACATGACACACGCTTTTTTTTAAATAGTTTTTTTCTCGTTCTCTTTTTGTCCTTGCCTCTCTTGTTTTCCTCCCACCCTCCACCCCCTCCCCCCACCTTTGACACACACACCCAGTGTTGCCAAAAAATGCACCAAATTTGGCCATTTTTTTTAAATTTAAGATTTCATTCGTTCCTTTTTCCTTCCCTACTTCCACCCCCAACCCCACCATCAACCCCTCCCCCCACCCACCCCACCCCACCCCTACCCTTAAGAAAAATCACCACCCCACCCCTTCTCAGCCCACCCCATAGGCTCATATGGTATTGCCAAAGGAAGCTGAATTTTTTAAAAATTCTTTTGGGCAGATGCACCAAACTTTTGTTTCTCCAGGGCTTCTTCCCCAATCAATAACACAATCACCCTTTAAGAAATGCCAATATGATCACTTTTAGGTTTTAAATGTGTGGTTACAAGTGGATTTTATCATCAAGGGTTGCAAATATGGTCAACTAAAAACTATCTGCTCATGCCAAGGTGTTTACATGAAAACAATGACCAGCCAAGAGAGGGTCATTTTTCCTCTCCCCTCCCAATCACCCCCAGGTCACTCCCCTCTGACCATTCCCTACTTGTTCCCTTCCAAACAGGCTACCATGGCTAAATTTTAGGGTTGAACTGTAGGTTCATGGGAGCTATCAAAGTAGCATAGGGTATGCCATCAAGAGAACTGGCTATTTTGAGAGGTATCAAACTCTTAATTGGGCCATAAGAATGATCTAAGGCATATAATTCAGCAACATTGGCACCATTTTGTAGGGAAATGAATGTGCTTGACAGCTGACAGTTGCATATTTCTCCAGGGAACTAACAAAGGCTACCAACACCTCATCCAATCCATCTCAGTGAGTGAGACTCTTGAAAATTTTCTGTATCCCTATGCAAATATACCTCACCACAGGAATATCATTCTCTGTCATGAAAGAAGCAAGAAAGAGACACTTCAACAGTACAGAATGCATCACTATTGACTACTCAAAACATATGTAGGAAATAATTAAATGTGGGGAGGGGTTAAGGTTTGTGACACCTATTAGAAGGGCAAATCACTCATAGTGTACAACCCAATTAATCCGCTAATCTATAAAATCCCCCTTTTTTGGGGCCCTGCCAGCCAGTGTTAGGGTGTAGAAATGTGTAAAATGACCTGTGATCTAAATAAAGCATCCAATTTTAAAGTTTCAGGTACAATTTGAGCCTTCTAGATAAAAAAATAAAATGTGTAGACCTATGTATTCGCACGCGGTCAAAACCAGCCAAATGGAAATTTGGGGACCAAATCAGAATTTGAGGTGATCTTTTTCAAAAGACATTTGTGAAAAATTTTGGGCGTTGACCCCCCTTTTTCTTCCCGTTAAAAGATCGGGCAAAAGAAGTACTTTAACCTCCATGGAAGAAATTTCCCCAAATCACAGTGGTATATTTAGAATAACGCAAAATGTTAATAGGGCCAAAAGAAGAAAAAACAATAGGTGTCAAAGACCTTTTGCGCGGGACCAGATTTACTAGATACAGTACATTGGGACTTTGCCATTTCATATTTTATGCATTAGTACACAGTTATTGAAATCTAAAGTATAGCGAAAAATGCCTTGGCCCTCTAAGTGTTAAACAGTGAGTTGGTGTCATTTTATACGTTTCTCATTTACTGCTTTCGGGGCATATTTCTGAACAGAGCATAGACGTGTCTTGTGACTGAGGGGACATTTCCCCCAAATATTTGGGCAATAATCTAAATGTGTCTGGATGTACGCATAATAAAACGTATTTCTTGCTGGGACTGTGAGATTAATGACGTATTTGATATTGTTCAGTTGAAAAATGCTACATGATATCTTTTTACATAAAGACACTACGTGATGGGCAAACTGAAGATTTTGATCAAGTGTAACGCCTATAGATTATGTGTAGATACCCGTGGAATAGCCGGGTTGCAAAACCGGAGATCGAGAGTCTGTTTTTTAATGTGGAAGACGTTGTCTTTTCTGTCTGGTTGCTATTAACATGCTTTCAGATTTAGAAGGATTCACTGACATCTTATTTTCGCTGCACCATACTTTTAATTTGAGGAGGGCATCGTTAAAGTTATATTCAATCGCTGTTATGTTGTTACCAGATATGTGAAAGTGGTATCATCCGCAAAAAACACTGAGAGTTAAAAATATAAAGAGGCAAATCATTAATAAATAAAGTAAAAAGTAGAGGACCTAATATTGAACCTTGAGGAACTCCATGAATGACCCGTAACTGATTGGAAATATTAGATCTGATAGTAACGCACTGACTTCGGTTCGACAGGTAGGATTCAAAGAATTGCATGGATTTTGGAAAAATACCACACGTTTTTAGTTTATTTAGCACGATGGAGTGATCAATCATATCGAATGTTTTGCAGAAATACACGAATACGGCACTTGTGAGACTACTGTTGTTGCAGGAATCACCCTGCTTCAACCATTTTGGTTAAGGCTGTCTGGCATGAATGCTGTTGTCTATAGCCTGAGTGATATGAACAAGGGAGTAGGTCGCGAGATAATTACTGAGATGGGTACGAACACGTCTTTCGAATGGTTTTGATAGGGCGGATAAGATGGCTCGCGGACGGAAATTGTTAAAATCATCAGCAAAACCCTTTTTGTGCAGTAGTATGACCTTTGCCGATTGTAAAGGTGAGGGGAAAATACTACTGCCGATGCACTGGTTATAAATGTATGTCAGAAAATTTGTTTTCATGGAAGCCGCAAGTTTTAGTAAACGAGTATTCCATCTAGACCTTGAGTGCCACATCTTTTTAAACGAAGTAATTGTTGATAAACCTCTGCAATGCTCATGAATGGAATATCAAAAGCTTTACCTTCGGGTATGTTGGCCTCTACGAAATTTTCCAGTTTAATAAATGATGTTATCATCTTAGCACTATTGTTTTCATCCGACTGGATATGATGGAGGTAAAATGAACATTGAAATCATCAGGACTAAATGAGTGAGGTGTTTCTTTTGGTCATTGGTTCTCCAACAGTTTAATTGCCTTCCAAAAAGAAGCTGGATCAGACTTATTGGCAATTAGGTCACTAATGTAGGATTTCTTTGAATTCCTGATGAGATACAGATCTTTATTTGTTGTTTTTTGTATTACATGTATCAACATTGCTTGTCAGATTTGAGAAAATCTCATCTCAGCCAATATTTCTTCAGTCAGCAATGGCGGTTTTTTCTCCCTGATAGAGGCAATCGGCGATAAACCATGTGAGCAAGTGGCAACGGCGATTAGATCGGCTATATCGCCGCCCCATTTTATTAGTTATTTCCCCCAGTCCCTTGATCTTTAGGTTACAGACCTGTAATAGGATTGGACCCTTTTTTCCTCTATGGGCTATATTAACATTTTGAGCTGCCCTCTGAACCCAAAGTTTTAGCTTTCACCCAGACCCATACCAGATTGAAGCCCATTATGTGGCCCAAATTTTAAGACTTACCCAACCCTAGCAAGCCCATTGAAATTTTGAGCTTGGTTGCTATTTGTAAACAGACCCTACATTTTTCACTGGTCAATGCCAAACCCCTCCTCTTCCGCCTGAGCACACCCTTGAGCTGGCAGTTCCAGCCCAGGGCTAAATAGTGCCTGGTAAAATAAAGTAAAATGGACACAGATTCCCATGATATCAAAATTTCCCCCCTGGAGCCCTTATTACTGGAAGCAGGGCATGCCAAAAGAGGGAAAAGGGGAGATGAAATATACCCCCTAAGTTGTAGGACCACAAAGTGAACGTACAATTACAGGCCTGTAACCTTTAGGTTTGTGACTCCTATTAGAGGGGCAAATCACTCACAGTGTACAAGCCAATTAATCCGCTAATATATAAAATCCCCCTTTTTTGGGGCCCTGCCAGCCAGTGTTAGGGTGTAGAAATGTGTGATATATATATAAGTGCTATTGTTGCCTTATGTCGCCGTATACAAAGTACTGTAAAAAGGTACCTTAGGTGAGCCACTGCTATATTTCACAATTTTTGTTCAATTGAGCGTTTTAAAAGCCTAACCGGAGAGTTTGTGACCCAACAACATGTACGTTGATTTTGAACATGATTCTCAGCAAACCGCAAAATATAGATTCTATTATTGGTCATCCTAAGTTTTTAAGGGTTTGAGCACTTTTAAAGTGACCGCTGCTTAGGACAACCACATAATAGGGCAACCTAAGTGGACATATGTGCAATGTGCAGTGCAATGGGCGCTTGTGGCGACTTATGCAGAGTGTAGTAATATGCTCTCTTTTTAAATAAATGTGCTAATGCTAGACCATTATATTGTCTGGATTTGCTTATTGCTTTGTTTCGACTACGTCCATGCACACTTTTTTTGTTAATGGATTTGTATGTTATTTGGTGGGTTTTTTTGGACATTTTTGAAACAACATGAAACAAATTTTTAACCTTGGCTTCTTTCTGTGGCGAATAGATTACTTTTGTTTAGTGTCTGAAGATGTTCCCAACACTTTTTTTTTTTGTAATTTCACCTACGATTTGGTTACAGAACTGAAAAAAAGTAGTTAACAGATCCACATCCAACCTAACCGTCACGATGCCTGGAGATATTCAAGTTGCAGCATGAACGCTACAATGCATGAGAAGTGCTCTTCAGTACTATAAAGTTATTAAGGTGTACTGCTGCACCTCACAGGTCAGGCCAGTATTAATTCGTGTCACGAGTTACAGTGATATCCTCATGGCATGAGGCGATTTTTCAATGTCTGCTCAAATCCATCATTTGTGCTGCATCATCTCACTTAGTACTCACAGTAGTAGAAGAGAGAGTATTGCTTTTTTTTGTTAAACTATTTAAAGCTCCTTGTACAAACAAACAAACAAACACACACACACACACACACACACACACTGACATTACGTGAGATTTTTTTAATCAATCTAGGGCATCATAACATAATCGTGATTTCAAAAATTATCTCAAATTTGCGAAGTCTCAAGCCTTTGATGTCTTGATGTCGGAGGAACCAATGTACATAAAAATATAAGTGTTGCAAAACTTGGTTAGCACTCACTGATTCTGACTAACATGCATTGAATGTCAGCGGCTTAACTACTATGTTTTTTTCAAGTGGAAACGATTCGTTTTTATGCCCTAGCTGGCTCTAGATTATAAGTGTCCGCTGGGGAAGCCATAGAGAATGTGATCTTTGCAAATCTAAGTAAATGAACACTTACTGACACACTGAATAGTTCAGAGAAATAGATGACACATAATCAACAAAAGGAAAAGGAAGAATTCATTTCAAAACACAAGAGAGCGAAAAGGATTTTTACTGAATGGTTTATTTGAAAACTTTTAAAAACTCAACATCTTTACAGATACAAAAGATCTAAACCTGAACCAGGGTAGGTAAAAGAAGGGTCGAGATAGATTAAAAAAAAGAAGGCAAACTCGCCGGAATCCTACTGTTACGATGTGACAATTCCTTGAGCGTAAGTGCCTTCTTTCCCGGGGTGCCGTAGTTTATTATTGCACAGTGTGCACCACGCATATCCATCTTCTTTCTGCTTATGGATCAGATTTATAATAATAAATAATAATTTATAGAAAACAATGGATTCTAAGTAGGACTGTTGAATTTACATCACTGTCTTTTCTTGAATGATGCCCGAGGGCACTGTTTATACTTTCCGCGAGATCGAGTGCTAAATATAGCACCGGCAGTCCTCTGACCTCGTTAGAGGCGTCTGCGCGCGCATTCAGGAAGTTTGTAAATATCTAACTTCCGGCTTTCGTGCTATTCGTCCTACGCGTATTTCATTTTCATGAATGTTATCCGGATAACACCGGATTTTTTTCTCCGCCGCTCAAAACGCCGAAATATCCGGATTTTCTTTCTCGCTGCTCAAAAACGCCGAAAACACCGGGAATCCGGATTTATCCGGAATATTGGCATCCCTGGTAATATGACGCAATAAGGAGAGCTAGAGTTACTGGATTTGGCCCTTGCGTCCAGAAGTATTCCCTTTCCTCGATCAGCAGAGGACTATGGCAAAAACGGTGACGCCACTTAAGTTCCAGCAGCTACAGACACCTCTATCTGACAATGTTTTATTCAGCTTTTAATTAAGATTCCGGTCATCCAAATTCAAACCTAAAGTTTAATAATGTAAGCCAGAAAAAGTATTCTGCATTTTTATTGCTTCAGCGTGATTCTATTTGGCATATCTACTGTTCACAGAGGAATTAAACCATTCATACCAACATGCTATCACCCATCTGCAGAGCACTGGCTAGACAGCTTGGCCATGTGGCTAGAACGTATTTGATGTAAGCTTATGGCCACCACGCGCGCAGCGGGTGTAACAATTAGGACTTTGGATAATGTCACGCTGTAGGTTGTTTGGGGCCAGCAAAGGGGGCATTATGAAAGACACTTGAAAGACTGTTTTATTGGAATAATAGGGTGTCGTATGATTTAACATGATCTGTAGGATGATGCAGTCTTCCTTTAAACTTTGCATGTGGCACTTCTGGACAAGCAGTTTTCTCATCACTCCACTCAAACATGGTCCATTCTATGCACTTATCAGCTAAAAGTGGTAAACCTTGTTAATAAGTATGCTTCCTATGTCTCCTTGTTATATGTACCCTCACACTTGTTATCGAGGTTCTCTGTAAATTAACTTACCTCAAGTTACCTCGGGACATTTGTATATCTTCTTTACTGAAAAATGTTGCTTGTAAAGACTCTGAATCTTTTTCCTCCAATGTTTTCAGTTTCCCCCCTGTCGAAAAATATTGTAGATCTTGTTATAAATGTAACCGGGTGGAAAGGCAATACAGTGTATACATTTCTCTTATATTTAAGGGGGAGGAAGGTGAGCTTAGTCTGATAATTTTTCAGATGTTACATATTATTTTAAGGAAGTGTGTCACCAGGGATTTTACCAAATTACTGTGAACGATCAATTTTGAGAAAAAGGGTCGAAAAAACCTACACTAGAAAATTTCTGTCCCTGCCGGGGATCAAACCAGGGTCTCTCAGCTTGCAAGTCTGAACGTGTTACCACTACACTACAGGGACGCTAACTTCACAGCAATTTAATTCTTAAATACCTACTGCCTGAATCGGTCCCTAACTTTCACGTACGAACCTAGTGTTCACCCGTGACCCAAACACACTTCCCCACTGCTCATATAAAGTCAACTGGTTTCTGTCACAGACAGAAAGTAAGTAAACAGTAGAGATCAATTAAACTGAAATTGAAGAGACTGGGCAGATTAAAAGAAGAGCCTGAAAACCGGTTTAGTGACATAGTAGGAGAGGGGAAAAATAATCCTTTTTAAATGCCCCAGGTGATCGTTGCTAGACTGCATGAGAAATTACAATTTATTTTAGATGGGTATGAAAAAAGGCACTTGTGTCTCTCTCCTGGCCATCTATTGTGAAAAGAAACACACGTGGGTAGCCTACACATCCGTCTGTCATTTTACCTCAGAAACACTCACACAAAAGTTATATATCTGGAACATGTCAGTAGTCACTGCAAACAGCAAGAATCAGGAAACCAAATGTAGAAGTTTGGTTAAAACGTATTCAAGCTTTTTTCTTTTTAATGACAGCGATTATGTACCGAATACTCAATAGGGCTTCAAACTTTTGGATAAAGTGGATTCTCAGATTGACAGGTTTTGATTACCTGACTTTCACCTTGTAACATGAGGAGCATACAACAAGGAATGGCTATTCTCAAACTTTAATACTGTACCAGAAACCAAGTTGAATGTATGCAGCAATGTAAAATTAGGATACAGAACTTCAGTTATGGAATACTGGGGTACTAATCAATTACAGTACGTGTCAAGCTATTTTATTAAGTATATCCTTTTAAAAAGTCCTGTCCCAGGAGACATTATATTCCACCATGCACTATAGCAGCCGTTATGACAATGTTATTTGAAAAAAGATGAGAGGGAAACAGAGATAGAATTTTATTCCTAAATAACTAAATTCCTTTCTAACCATACCCATTATACATGGATTGCACATGGATTTTCTCCTTTCCCCTCTACTTCTTTCATTCTCTCCTTACAATCTTCTCTCATCATAATATTTACCAGTTATCTGTCCAAGGAATGTAAACCTGATCCATGTGAGACCATTGACCTCCACAGAGAGTAATGCTGTTAACTCACACTCAAGACCAGCTTCCTCTTTTACCTCTCGTTTTGCCCCATCCTGAAATTCGAAAACAATTTGAAGACCTGCATAAACAAAATTCATCAAATGTTAAAATCATTGAGCTACCAAGTACTTTCATCATCCTCAACTTGGGGTAATTAATAGAAATGCACCTAGAAAACTTCAAACTTTCAGGTTCATGAGAACAATTAAGGTTCTTGTATTAATGCCAACTGCCTCTACTTACTAAAAGGACTTCGTTCTGCATTCTGTAGATGAGCAAAGTGGTTCAACATCGAACAGTGCCTGTGTGACTCTATAACAGGACGTGATTCACCGTAAGCCCCTCAACTTTCTAAGTATCTCTTTCTTAGCTTAGTGCATGTACAAGAATGACATTTAGTGCTATTTTTACCCGTGCTTCTTCTCAACTTCTGTATCAACCAGTTCTACAATGCCAGACAATCTCACAATGCAGAACATACTTTTCAAACAAGCTAACGCTTAAGAATCTACTCAAAACAAATCATGGTCACTACACATCATCATAAACTTGCAAGATTAATCAACCAGAAAACAACCTACCATGATAGTCTCTCCTTTTTCCAATCGTCCAGCTGGCAGGTACCAAGTACCGTAACAAGACTTTTTGGCTTCCTGAATGAGAAGAACACCATCCTTTTCATCAAACAGCACAGCTGCGACAATGTAACACATGTTACCTTTTGTCACTGGCATGAAATTGCCTGCAGAGAAGACAATAAGGGACAGAATAAAGCTAAAGAGATCAAATCTACAATATTTCCATTCTTCATGTAAAATTGACTTGAAATTGAAGTGGGATCAACAAGTGAAAACTATGCACAATATGGACGAAAATTTTAGAGACAAATTTTGATTTCATGCTCTTAAACCTTAATTCATATAGATCTAACAATATGATGATTATATAATTCGCTTCTGACTAAATTTGTAATAAATTTTTAAAACCGGCCTCTCTAAACTGCACCTCTAGCACAGTTGTAGCACTTGCTGTACAACAATTACAGGTTGCTAGCATAATTATACATTCATGTGATACAATAATATGCTGCTTGTGCAAGGGGCACTATGTACATGTAGAATGGCATTTGTAGCAAGAATGTAGCTCATAATACGAAAACGTTTCAAGGTTATAGTTCAAGTCCATGTACTTGACCACTAATGACTGAGCTGGAAACATGAAATTTTTGCATACAAATAACAACCTGTCTGAACTGTCTCAAAATGCTGCTACATGTACATCATTCACGATAGTGTGAGACGTTTCTGCAAAAATCTCTTCATCAGATGCACGTATGTGCGTCAAATTTTGTATGGCCTATCTCACTTTGTCTACGTTGTTTCATAGCTTTTTCAAAACTTGCATGAAAAATAAACTTTTTTGATTAAAAAAAGTATAATATAAAAACCGAAAACTGGGGGTTTAGCCATGATAGTGTGTAGAGTTTTACAGTGCCTCGATGAGCTAGACAGTGATTTCACTTACTTGTTTAGCACAGTGTGCAAAATGGTGTGCTCTGAGCGAAAGTTTACAAAACGACAAAAGCTCATATAAAGGCAGACGTCTTTTGGGTAAATGAAATTAGCTTAATTTATAACAATTAGTCAATGTGTAAGTATATTTGTTATGAGGAACAGTTCTAATGTGTGTCATTTGCTTGACTGGTCATTTGGAGTGCCAACAAGTTAACTAGATAAATTACTAATCAATATGTTTGTAATTTGACGGAAAGACTGAATCTGTCTGGAATAGATGAGTTCTCTCTGAATTGTATGAGGTGTGTAAAATTGCAATTACTGTACTTGGGATGGCCAGTCACAAGGTCCCCACATCCAAATCTGAACTGTGGAGGAAGTATGCAATTTCTAAATATCTGTCTAGTTCATGAATGTGGTCTTTTAATTGAAATTAGATATACGTTACTGAGAATGAACAAGAAAAATTCATGACAATAGCAACAATCATAACCATTCCGAAAAGCAACAAGAATGAGAAAAGAGTAAGAAAACAGCTGTATTTCCATTATTCATCCAATTCAGAAGAAGATGATGACGACCATGATGATAAATATCCTTCCCCTCCTCGTGGGATTATGCTATAGCAAGTTATATAAATAAGCTGTTCGGCCTACATGCTCAATCCTATGCCACTGTTTTGTACTTCTATAGCAATTGGAGAGCCCGCCTGGACTCTCCCCTCGTTTTTCATTTAAATCCGAATTTCTGTATTTACCTATCTTGCATAACATGTACTTATTTGACTTGATAATGATAATGTTATGTTATGCTAGTTATGACTTCCTAACTTGAACTGCTGCTTGACCTCCACCTATATTATTGACTGCTTGTTGCTCAGGTTTTTCTTGGGGGAGCCCCTCATACCCACTCCTCCCTTTTACACACAATTCTTTTCTTCTCCACTCCTGTAGTGATTTTTTTCCCCCATGCGTCATCCGATCCAGCAAGGGCGATAACCCAGTAATTACTTCTTCCATTGTCTTCCTGCCCTCGCCCTCCAGACTTCAGGTCTTTGACACCTATTGTTTTTTCTTCTTTTGGCCCTATTAACATTTTGTGTTATTCTACATAATATACCACTGTGATTTGGGGAAATTTCTTCCATGAAGGTTGTTAAAGTACTTCTTTTGCCCGATCTTTGAACGGGAAGAAAAAAAAAAGGGGGGGGGGGG
>JAWQUT010000872.1:129701-145783 GCA_033807755.1 Ellobium chinense
AGAGAGAGAGAGAGAGAGAGCAGAATTAGATATAAAGGATATAAAGTATGCCCTTGATGGTGTACTTATTAGTGAGGTATGCTTCATATCGAGCTCCGCCTCATTAATAAAAAGATAGAATAATGATGAATCCGTGCATGTGAAATTAATGATCAATAATAAGGTTGAGGTACCCTTCCTAAATGAATAGGTACTTAATATCGAGATCCCACTGTATGTAAACACAAGGAGATAAAACCAGCCTTTATTAAAATTTGTTCTGAAGAGAATATGTTTTACAATGCTATGTCTGTCTGTTAGTATCAATATTAACTTTTGATCAGCTACGAGTGGGGAAGGGGAATGGGGAACAATAAGTGTACCTCTTTACTAAGTATGAATTTCACATGCGCATATTCATAAGTCCTCGATATGTACAACGTATACTTTTTTTCATGCACCAAAGGAATATGATACATAGAACCTCGATATGCCTTTGGTGTATGGAAAATATACTTATTAATAAGGTATACTTAATTTCGAGGTCCATCGGATTCATGAAATGATAGAATAATAATGAATCAGTAAATTTTGAAATTTATATTTAATAACAAGATCGGCCTGAGCATGGGTTCCAACTTCTAATGCTAAGGTTATACAGATCTGTCTCCCATTCTCCGAGCGAAGAGGCTAGCATATGAGATAGACCTATGGATTACATTAATTTCGTAGGAATACATGTACCTACAGATGTGCAATTTTTTTTAAAAACTAGATCTAGGTTATTAAAACAAGTTTAGTCTAAAACGTCTTTTTTCCAAGCCCCATATAGAGCTGACCATTAGCCTCGGCCGTTGTTGTGCACCGATATGCACTTCGACCCCCAGCCTTGCCAGGTAGCCTCCGACTGATGACTTAGGCGGCTATCAGAGCGCGTCGAGGTCGGCGCGCAAGAACTAAAGAAGCCTATTGTAAATGGATAACACAAACTCACTTAGCTCGCCAAGATTTGACCAGTGCCTTCAAATGTTTATTTGTGGGATTCAGCTGACATCCTGGAAAAATAAATTGTCCTCTCTGAAGCTGGTCACCTGGGCAGATTGTTGCCTGACCACATTTGAGTGTATACTCTAATTGTCTTCTCCTTTTTTTGATATAGGAATCTCCAACCAAGAAGGGACCAGGAAAAAAGAAGAAAGGTGGAAAACCAACAAAATCTCAGTCTACTTTTTCAGCTGGTAAGCCTGATCCACGATCTTCGCATAACAATGCTTGATCCATGATTTTCAGACTGATCAGAGTCTGACCAGATAGCAACTGACTACATTTATCTAGTGTATGACTTGCAGGGCCTGGTTTTGTTGCCTAGAATCCAAACCTCAGTTACTGGATGAACTGAGGGTGATGAGAGAATATAGTATTGGTATTTCTTGTTGGGGTCACTCCAGTCTAATAGATCTTTAGAGAGAACACACTGGTACATAGTAGAACAGTAACAAACTGAAAGGAAACATAAAAAAGAAACTCTCTGGTGAAATCCATTTTTCAAAATATGGGTAATCAAATTTGTAAAAAACCCTCTCTGCACCTCCAACCATCCTCATACTTTTGGCACCCTTCTTAATAATTAATTTTATCATATGAACAGGGCGACATAAAAGTGGGTAATAATTTTTTGGTATGTCACACGTTACATAAATTTGACCTTTGACCTGCTTACAAATACTTTAATTGGAAGCCTTGGAAATCCCTAGGCGTAAAAATACGTGACATCATTTCTTTTTTAACTTCTTTTTTAACTATTTTCACTGCAGTCGGCTTTCTTTCTGTCTAGATTTTAAAAAAAAATATTTTAGTCTGTCTTTCTTTCCGCTTGTCATCGTTCTCTTCACGTTTCAGTTTCATTTCAGTTAAACATTTGAATTAAATTTCTTGAAATGTCACAGTGTCGCTGTGGTTTCACTGATAATTGTCAGCTGTTTGAATCCACTTTGTGTCGTGTACCTGTGTGGTTCATTCAGTTCAGTTGTAATTGATGTGTCTCAAACAGGGTGAAGGCCACATCAGAGTCCTTTTCACGATTAAAAGTTCATTTTTTGATTAGTTGAAGTTTATATGATAAAAAAGATTTGAAACTCGTGTGTTTGATGTCAGATGTATGAAATTCGTTATGCATTTATCGTAAAATGTATAACTCATTCCATAAATCTGATATTACACAAACACTCATTACAGATCCTCTATATAAGATTACAACAGTATGAATAGTGTGGCACTCTTGCTTTAAAGGAACAGGGGTCGCTATCTGCTTCACAGTCTAAAAAATCCACAATATTTTTTCATAAATTTTCAACCCCTTACACGTTTCCTTTGCCCGAGCACTTCCGAGAAGATGCAGCTTGAAAGTCGGGATTTTCACACCCTGCGGACCGCCATGACTGCTCGTCCGGTCAGCGCAGGAATGAGGCATGACGTCAGAAAGCGAGAGGCAAGTTAGTAGTTATTATGCAAAGAGAATGTGATGCCTTTTTCTCATTTATCGTCGAGAAGTCTTTTGTTAAAGTGTGTGAACAACTGCCCGACTTTTATCGCACTGCTGTAACCTTAGAGAAGGGAGGATAAAACAATATTTGAGAAGAAGAAACATCTGTCTCACCACCATTTGAGCCGTGTTATTAATGTACGCATAGCCTATGTATGGTTGTCTGTACCTTTTCCCTCCTGTATTGTTTAATGAGCTCTCATTGGTCTACGATTCTGACACTATTTATTATTTGCCTGATAGACGTCGCGCAGCAGGATAGGATTTGATGGACAGCTAACTATTGTTTCAGGCAGTGTGTTCTGCTCTTAGGGACGGTGCTAGTTGCATCACTAGTCATAAATCAGTCAACATGCTTCAAAGAGCCGGTCAAACAGTTGGCATATCGACGCGGAAATAGTTTGACACCTTTATGTTGGTCAGAGATGATCACAGGAATAATTTAGAGAATACTTGTGAAATCTTTTATGGTTTGGAAAGAAAGAACCGGTTTTCCTGATCAAAGGAAAATATGAAATGGACTATAAGGTTGCAGGAGCTTAATTGGTCAAAAAAATTGGACTACCCGTGTCGATAGTAGCAGAGTATAAAATCTGTCCTTTGGACAGAGACAGGTTGTGTAGAAATAATCAGATAACATGAAACCACACCGCAAAAGTGTGAAGTTCAGTTTTGAAATTGTTAAAAAAATAATTGTTGCAGACAGTGTTTCCCAATGGCTTCAACGGATTTCATTTGTGTGGACCTGTGATCTGCAAAAGAAGGCCAAATTTTTAACCCCTTTTCAGGTAATTTAAAATTGTGAAAAATTTAACCAAAGGACCCCCACCGTAAACAGTATATAATTGGAGCACAGTGGTGGCACCAGACCTGCAGACTAGTCTTGGTCATCTCGTAACGTTCCTGTGGTTCGAGAATAATTTTTTATTAAATAGCTCAAAGAAGCTTTTACAATTTGGCTCCTGCAACCTATAGCAATTAGCATGGATATTCCATGTTGAGCATAACAACAGTTACGAGATGGGGAGAGGGAGGGAGAGAGAGGGGATAGATAGGTGGGCACAGTTACAGGGGTGAAGCAAAGACGTTACATTTACAGTCTCTTTGGGGTTGAGAGAGAAAGAGAGAGGGGGGAACAGAAGCAATAAGAAAAAGTGAGAGCCTGAACTGCTAATGAAAAAGAAGCGAGAAGGTAGGTAATGAACAATGACTCAGGGGACAAAAGCATCTTGGCTGCTCTCTCTCTCTCTCTCTCTCTCTCCCTATTTCTCCATTAGCGTCTAGTTTTTTTGTCCCTACCCCCCTATTTTCTCCTAGATTCTTATCCCACCACCCTATTGCTCCTTGCCTTATCCCCTTCTTTCTTTCCCTCTCTCTCTCTCTCTCTCTTCATCCCTGGAATTGTGCCCACCCAACTCATACTAGAATCTACGTATCTCATTCCCCTCACTGATAGTGAAGACCGATTCTTTCTTTCAAAATTACAAGAGTTTTCACGGGTATTCATTCCATAAAATGCTCTCGTGGTCATCTCTGATCAAAATGAGAAGGTCAAAATAATTTTCACATCGATGTGCCCCATTTTTGATCTGCTCCCAAAAGCCTTTTGAATGATTTATGACTAGTGACACAACTAGCGCCACCGGCTCCTAAGCACTAAGAATTTGACTGTGGTGGCGTCTAAATTACAGTATCTGAGAGTGCTTCTTAAGAAAATGATGATTTTATATTGTCAGAATCTTAGGCCAATGAGAGCTCACTAAACCACACAGGAGACAACAATACAAAGGCAGTGCAAACATTAATAAAGCGACTCAAACAGTGGTCAGACAGATGTTCCTTTTCTCAAATCTTACTTTACCCTCCATTTTCTAAGGTTACAGAACTGCGATCAAAGTCGGGGCAGTTTTTCACAGTTTAACAAAAGACTTTTCTCGACGAAAAATGAAAGAAAAAAAGAAAGGCATAACATTTAGAGCCAACGAAAGTTACTGCATGTGGATAATTATCTTGCATACCATCTTGCATCTCGCTTTCTGACATCACGCCTCATTCCCGCGCTGACCGGCCGACCAGTCATGGCGGCCCGCAGGGTATGAATATCCCGACTTTCAAGCTGCAGTTTCTGCTCGGGCGAAGGAAACGTGAAAGGGGTTGAAATTTTGGAAAACAAATACTGTACTGTGGATGTTTTTGGCTGTGAAGAAGATAGCTATTCCTGTCCCTTAAGCTAGACCCTTGAAATTTTACACAGTGTTTACTGGGACCTTGTGGCACCAGAAAATCAATTGACTGGCATACTTTGTACCCAAGTGTACATTCTATACAATGCAGTAGGAGTGAAATACAAGTGGCACTGAATGTAATGATAAGATCTGAAAGGACACTTTAACAGAAGAAAACACATGGCAAATCAGCAATGAAAGTATCTTGACAATATTTACAGTCAATCGAAATCTTTACAGGAACAGAGTTGCTCTTTGTTGATATAGATGTGATGCTGTCTTTTGTGCAGCAGTGTAAATGTGTATGATGGACAAAAAAAAAAAGTGAAGCTTTTTATTTCCACGTCATGGAACCTATCATAGACTTTTATGAGGTGTACCAGAATGACTTTATAAAACTACTTTGTTTGAAGATTTACTGAAAAATGTTAAACTGTCCTTTCTGAACAAGAATGCTGGGTCTCCTTTGAAACAGTTTTGGACATTTTAAGTTCTCAATGGTCCCTTCCTGTTTTAACTTCAGAATCCAGAACAGTTTGAAATTAATGAACCATGGATAAACTGAAATGTTGTTAGAAAATGTCTCCATAAGCCCTTAGGAATGCTTCATAACGATAAACAATGTAAAAATTTTTAGCCATAAGATCTTACTGTAAATCTGAAATGCACTTTTTTGAAACATACATGCCAAAATTGATTGCTTACCATGCTGAGCAGTATGGGTGGAATTCAATGAAATTTTCAGGGTGTTGGTATCAGTGGCTTAGACATCTAGCTATGCTGTGTGAAATTCCCCAGTGTCATCTTAAAAAAAAAAAAACAACTTGATTTTATGGATAATATGAGGGGTTCCCTCTCCCTCTCTATCTCTCTGTCTGTATCGTGTCTGTGTTTGTGTGTATGTGAGAGTCTCTCTCTCTCTCTCTCTCTCTCTCTCTCTCTCAGTCAGTCAGACAGTAAATCAATCACCCAGCTACAACAAGTCAAGTTTGTCAGCATGCATATTTTGTAGTTTTTCGCTAGGTAATTCAAACCTGAATTATCATAGTCAAAAGAGAAAAGAGGCACCTTAATGATGAGGATATTTTCAAGGATTTTAATTGTCTACATTGACTACAAGGGCTGATAAAAAAGTTTGGGACCTTGGCCAGAAAACGTGTTAATTTTGACAAAGTCATGTAGTACAGTCTTCTACAATGCCATTCATGACATGACATCAAATTTTATTCCCCTACACTGTTTCTATGCCAGTGAAGGACTCTAAGTTAGGCAAGGGTATGCATGTTCCGTAATAGAAATGATGTGCATGTACTGTCGTTAAATACCTGAATAAACAGAGAATGAGCCTGTAAATTTCCATGGTATATGGGACTGAACATTTGGGGATGGCTCCCTATCTAACCTTTCTAATTACTGCCCTTTTTGAAATTAAGCAAGGCAGAACAAACACAGATGCTGATTCACTGTCTGGAATCTCCAAATGTGTAACAACTAACATTCAAGTACTAAGTATCAGAATTCAAATGAAATTAGTATTTTTAATACTTATAAACTGATGGCTGGGCATGGGATTCCTGACAATAAATAAATCAGCTTGAAACACTTCAAAACTCCAGGCCTTCTTGTTATTTGTCAACTACTCTTCTATTGTTTTAGTTTAGCTATAGCATGGAATTTTCAGATGCACAAATGGTTTAAAAATACCTGACTTACCTTCCGACCTTGACCTCACATCAATTCCATTCTTCAGTGCTACAGCTTTTCCTTGCACAACTGATATCAAATCTTCTTCAATACTCATGTCAACTGCCTGTTCCTGTAAATGGAACTGAATTAAATAGCAAATTAAAGTACACAGCAGCCTTTCCTCAAGCCAGCTCTAATACAGTGGAACCCGCTTAAGCGGGACACGCGTGAGCGGGACGCCCTCTTAAGTGAGACGAATGCCTCGGGAACGAAATTCTTGCTATTTAAATCTATACATGTGAGCGGGACGGCAACCCGCTTAAGTGAGACGATTTGGAGCCAGATTTCCATAATATACACGCTGTTTTTGACAGGAATGCTGCAAATTGTCACTATCGTACTGTGTCTTAGTGCTTGTTTACCTTTGCCCATCAGCTGAAAACCTGAGACCTACAAAGAAGCTTGTTCCGACTGTCCTGATTACCCCCCTTTACGTTACGTGAGAAGTGATTAACACTACCTCCCCACAGCCTTCTGTCAGGCAGTTGACCCTTCTGCGCACGCATGGACGAATCAGAGCAGACATCCTAGCCACTGGTCATTTAACCCATGCAAGCATTAACGAATCAAGATTAAGCCCCCTGTCAGCCACACTTTATCCTTTTTTCAGCTTAGGCAGTGATTGACACTTACGAGCCTTACCTGCGCTATTGCACAACACTCAACCAGGGTGTCATTGAGAAAGGCATGACCATCATTCGTGTTGCGTAACGGCTTTTTGACACACCCCGCTCGCGTCGCACTCTGGCCAGATGTGGAGCGAGAAGTGTGACGCTTATCTTTGCTGGTGTTTACGACCATGTAAATTTGATCCCAAATTATTTTTGATCACTTGAATGGGGGACGGCGAACATCTCGGTTTCAGAGATGTTAGACTTTTCATATTCTCTCCAGTTTTATTTGAACATGTATTATTTCTTTCCCTCTATGTAGACTTGTCCCGGTCTTTAAAAGAAATTGTTTTTTAATTTTCAAAGGAGAGTGGTGAGAAGGCTTAGGTGCTTCTTTGAAGCCAACCAAAAATCCCGTTCCCCGCAAAAAATGACAAATAATATGCTCTGCATGTCTACTGAAAATGCAGTTAGACTGCAATAAGTACACGTCATAAACAGTAAAGATACAATTTAAATCTGACTCCGTTGTCACACCTCACTAGCAACAAGTAATGATATCCCTTAACTTGAACGAAACGCACAAACTAGCTAAGAAATCACTTTATAATGGATAGTCCGCCTAAGTGTGACGCCCACTTAAGGGGGACGATTCGTCGGCAACGGAGCCGTCCGCTTAAGCGGGTTCCACTGTATCTGAAAACACATGCCAGACTTAAGGAACTAGTTTTTGCAGCAGGTTGCAAATTTCTTTCGAATCATCTGTCATCTTTTTCAATTTCTCATTATTCTGATTTTGTGATCTTCAAATCACATTAAGAATACATTGAGGCTTTGGCATTATTATGCAGTAGGCACATGATAATACTGAACACTGATTTATATAATGACAAAAAGGGCAAGTTACACTTGACCACTAAATGACAGCCTGAACTCAGCTTAACTATTATCCAAAGCACAAACAGATTGGGGTATTTTAAGCATTTTCTACGTTTAGAGACCAGTTTGTACAAAATGTAAGTGCCATTCATCTTTAACCTTTGCTGGCTGTCGTGGGTATTTTATGCTCCAGAGAGGTTTTCATATTCGTATACTTTTGAAGAAAAAGTTTTTTTGGCTTCATATTTCATGTATTCCTCAAGTTCCAAATTTGCTTCTTCCCATTTCTTGAAACTGAAATATTAAAAGAATAATCGTGTATTGCTTTTTACTATGTCGTTAGGGCTGCCGTGGGGCATACAGGTACCCATACTTTTATAGGGATTTTTCACGTAGCAAGTCGGCCGTCGTGGGACACGCAGCTGTCCATTTTAGAAATATTATAACTAGTGGCATTTTGGCAGTCAATGGCTTAGCATGCCAGTTGCCATCAAAACTTGTTGTTTGGGTTCTATATTTAATGTGATTTAAATAAGACACTAAAATTACTGGACATGATGTTTTTTTGTTAAAAGTGGCTATATTATATGGCAGCATAAAATAATATGATGCTTACCGATAAAATGTTAGGTTGAAGACTGTAATTTTGAGTCAGGACAAAGGACATTTAGATATCTCTAATTAGCAAAACATTTTCTATAGAAGATATGTGAGGTGGTAACTCCAAACATCAATCAAATGCTGAAACAATTCATGTGCAAAATATCTAACTATAGATCTATATTGTGGACAAAAATATGATCTTTCTAATATATTTTTTTTAAAAGCCAAATAAAACACGTACCAAAATGTTTCTTTGTGGCAAAAATGTGCGTAAAATGAACGCAAACAAATTTCATTGTTCAACATAATATATAACATTACAATGCAAAATAATAGGCCTACTGTATGTTTTCCTCAATCTGTTTCATAATAAGAATTAAGTTTTTGACGAGAGCATGAATTATACCATGCATGACTATCCTACAAAAACAAAAGATTGCCATGAGCCTTTGTAAGGAATGTTAGTCTATGTTCCACTTTCTCAAGGCATAGCCGCACCCTTATTTCAAAGTTCCAAAAAACAAGCTAATATATTTGAAACACAATGGTGTGGATCTCATTCTCAGTGTTGTGCTGCAGTTCTTGGTGTTTTCTGGAGCTTTTTAATAAAGCCTGTCCTTTATGAAGCTCGAGGGGAAAATAAGAGAGTTGAAATTAGGTAAATAGGGCACCAACTCAATGTCCAAAAGTCTGCTAATGAGACGCTGTCCAGACTTGTCCTTCAACCACCCAAGAATGACATTTGCAGTTTGAGGTGTAGCCCCATCCTGCTGAAACCAGTGGCAATCATGATGAAAATGGCGCGGCCCTAATGTTATTCGGAACTGCTTGAGCATGGCAATGTAACATTCTTTGGTCAATGTCATTTTCCTGGAGCCAGGTCACAGCAGCTAAAGACCTCCCAGGTCAAGACCGGCCTAAGAGATACACTTTTAAAAAAAATTATTATTTTATATAGTTGGATACCAAGCAATGCGCTTCGTCTGAAAACTAGTCGTCATCAATCCACTATGGATTTTGATCTGAACCCAATTACACATTAGCACCCTGGTATCACTGTCAAGATTAGCATCAATATCAAGATCACTGAGTTTTTGTTTAAAGGAAAGCTGAATCATCATACAAACCATGTTAAGTCATGTGATACGCAATTATTCCGATAAAACAGTCTTTCAACTCAAGTGTCTGCAAATATGATAAAATGTCTTTGCCTGTCCGTGACAATACACAGTTACATTATGCAAAGTCTGAATTCTTACAGGCACGGCGTGCATAGCAGCCATAGTCTTACGTCAAACACGTTCTAGCCACACGGCCAAGCTGTCTAAGCCAGTGCTCTGCGGACAGATGAGAACACGCGGTGTGAATCTTTTCATTCCATCGTAAACGACCGCTGTGTCAAACGATATCATGCTGAGGCAATAGAAATGCAGAATACAGTCGAGTCCGCTTAACTCCATTTCACTGGGACTACCCCAATGAGTTGGAGAAATCAGAATTCGACTCACGATTTCCAACGCGAGTCAACCGTATGCGAGCGAGCGAGCATCCTGGGGAGATCACAAGGGCAATTCAACAGGGGAAGTAACTAAAGATGGCATATTGGGGAAGTATTTTAAATGGGATTATTTCTTTTTATAAGAAATTGCTCTGAGTAGTAGCTTAATAGATGAAGAGGCCGCCGCTTTTTCCACTTGTTTCCAGTTTTTCAAGATCGTAGAAAGCGAGCTAGCGGGAACGCCATACTTCTCAGCTACGACATTCTTCGACATCGCACCTCTGTCGATTTCCTGGAGCATATTAATATTCGACTCAATGGACAGAGCCTTGAGGTTTCTCTTTACAGGATTAGAGGAAGCCATTACTTAGAGGACAAATTTACCTTAATTCAAGTTGAAAATAATAAAGATGAGTCAACCGTAAGCGAGCGAGCAAGCGAGCACACTGGAGAGGTCATGAGGGCAGCCTCTTGTTTATTTAACCGTCACAGTGCAATGGGCCAGATGTGTTATATGTATACACTGCTGCTGAGATGTTTAATTATCGATCGATTTTTCAGCACCGTCGAGCCCTCCCACATTCTCTTCCCCCCACTGTCTTATTAGCGGTGGTGTTAATACACACGCCCTTCTTAATGTGCTGCGGCTAGTGGCACTCGAAATGTCCAGATTTATTGCCTCTCTCTTTCAAGCCACCGGCGTTGTTTGGCACCATGCGGGGAGATCACCAGGAGGTGATTTTGCCTCTGTGACAGCGGTGGGCAGTTGGAGTAATCAGAAATAGGCGTTAAGTACTTCTTGTTATGCAAAGGCAATTAATAAACGCAAAGAAGAAAAAAAATCTATTATTTCTCTTTTCTTTCGACTAATAAGAAATTGGAGGTATCCGATTTCGACATATATGGACTCGACTGTACTTTATCCGGTTACATGGTCATACTTTACTTTTGAATTTGGATGACCAGAACCTAAATTGAAAGCTGAGTAAAGGTGTCTCTAGCTAAAGGCTGCTGGAACTTTAGTGACGTTATCATTTTGGTCACATGCCGCTGCTATTCAGGGAAGAGAAATAACTCTATAGGGCTTTCTCTAACAACCGCACCGATTTAGTCGAAAATATCGATTGCGATATAATAATTTTAAATAATTTATTCGATATTTAATCTCGATACTAGTACTAATTTCAATACCAGTAATTGTAACCATCTACTACGCCCCGCCTCCTCCGTCGGCTCGCGTGCTCTAGTGCCTTTATCGATCGATGCAATTCATTTAGTCGTACGCCCCCCCCCGCAGCGCGTGGTCCCCAATTTCCAAGTGTCTTATATTACTCCAACAATAGCACCGATAGCCAAGATTTTGCTCTCTTTACCGTATGAAAAAGCCATTGTTTTTCTGAGATCGGTGCTGTGGTTGGAGTAATATATAGGGAGACAAAATGGAAAAATTCCCGGGTAAGAGTAGTGTCTGAAATTGAGAAAAGGGTTTTTCTTTTGGGGACAACAACAATAAAAAAAAAGGGGCTTGGTTTTTTTGGGTGGAAAAGTTAAGATAAAGATGCGTGAAGATCGGCGGTGCTGTCGTTGGACTAATAATATATTACTCTAACGACGGCACCGATAGCCAAGATTTTGCTCTCTTCGCGCTATGTAAAAGTCATTGTTGTTTTTAGATCGGTGCTGTCGTTGGAGTAATATATAGGGAGACGAAATGAAAAATTCCCGGGTAAGAGTAGTGTCTGAAATAGAGAAAAGGGTTTTCTTTTGGGGACAACAATAATAAAAAAAAAGGGGCTTGCTTTTTTTGGGGGGGAAAAGTTTAGGTAAAGATACGTGAAGATTGGCGGTGCTGTCGTTGGAGTAATATATTACTCCAACGACAGCACCGAGAGCTAGCACTAATATATAGGGTGACTGGGACAGATGACTAAATGAATTGCATTATTGGGAAAGATGCGTGAAGAACGGAGATGCATGATAGAAGTGAATAAGAAAACACACAGTCACCATAGTTAGTTCCAACATGAAGTCGCAAATGTTTCCAGTAAGAGAAGATGAATAGAAATGAACGCAGAATCAACGGCTTCCCCATTGGCCATCATCGGTCCCTTTGATTATCGATGCTGGTTCGGTGCGAACTTCGCAAGTCTGGGGTTCAAGCCCCTGACCGGCCGGGAGATCATGTAGATGTGAAATTCACAAATTGGTGATCAAACGTGTGACCAACGGAGGGTGGACTGAGCGACCATACATGCGAAATCCACAGGGCGGTGGTCATTCTGATGTGCTGGTCCAATTACGTCTTGGTTATCTCTTCACAGTTCAAAAAAGCAAGTACAACGAAGTGGACAGTAGTGGAGAAAGTTAGAAAGAAAGAAACGGTCAGTCTAGAAACAAGCGAAGGGAGCGAAGGGGGCGACTGTCTGTCATAAAAGGAGGCCGGGAGGAGGCGGGCCGATTTCCTGTCTCAAGCGATTTGCTGTCTCAAGCGGTGGAAACGGGCACAAGTATCGGCCACAAATATCGAGGAATCTCGCTTGGGGCACAAATATCTAGGAATATCGCTTATAATAATATCGATATATACTATCGAATGAATCGGCGTGGTTGTTAGAGAATGCCCTCTATAGACGCAAGAGCAAATCCTGATCTTTTTAACTCTCCTTAGTGCGTTATATTCCACACTTGCACAGTAACAGAACAGTGTTCTCTCTTCGGGAAAGTGGCTAATTTTCAGAGATAAAAAGTACCGGAAAATAGAAAATTGTTTCTTAAGTGCGTGTCACCTTTAATTTTAATGTTGCCCCAGAGTCAGACCCAGTGTCCATCAAAGCAAGAACATCAAGAATGAGTCTCATTCGGAATTCCTTCTAAACCTATATTTAGATCTATCATATACCTTATAAAAGGAAGAACTGTAGTAGATCTGGACTAGTCTCGCCAAAGTCTTGAAACAGCAAAGATAATACGCACGTCTCGGTACGCGTAGGTTTGACCTCGGTTTTCAAAATCCATTCATGTAAGATCTAGTCTAGCTCTAGTCTAGATCTAGGTCTAGAGTCTGTTGGCCTCTCTGGCTTTAGTAGCATGCAACCGAGCCGTCTCAGAGACAGATCTAAAAAGGCAAATTATTTTCTCACACTGATTTCAGAGTCTAGACTACTGATCTGTTGCTGACTGCTATCATTGCCTTTCCACTTCACGGCTGTGATCGTTTATAGTTGCCTTTGTTTTTCGTTTAGATCAGGGTTGCCAGACTTTTCTTCGAGCCGGAACAAATCGCATAATAATTGACACGCACATTAAAAATAATTTTCCATTTCCCTGTCCTTGTTCTCTCTGCAAATTATCTAGAGTGTCCACACAACCAGTTTTGCAAAGACAGCGCATCGTTCTATTACCGCACGCATGTGTTTTATGACGCAATCAGGAACTTATGTAAGGAATGCCAGCTGTTACACGCTTGACACGCTGGTCAAGCCCAGGCACGTATTCGAATTTTGTGCCAAGCTGTGCCACTTTCATGACACCACAGAGTTCTACTCAGTTCTACTCTAGAGGTTACAGACCTGTAATAGGGTTGGACCCTTTTTTCCTCTATGGGCTATATTAACATTTTGAACTGCCCTCTGAACTCAAAGTTTTAGCTTTCACCCAGACCCATACCAGATTGAAGCTCATTACGTGGCCCACATTTTAAGACTTCCCCAACCCTAGCAAGCCCATTGAAATTTTGAGCTTGGTTGCTATTTGTAAACAGAGCCTACATTTTTCACTGGTCAATGCCAAACCCCTCCTCTTCCTTGACCTGGCAGTTCCAGCCCAGGGCTAAATAGTGCCTGGTAAAATAAAGTAAAATGGACACAGATTCCCGTGATATCAAAATTTCCCCCCAGGGACCCTTTTTACTGGAAGCAGGGCATGCCAAAAGAGGGAAAAGGGGAAATGAAATATACCCCCTAAGTCGTGGGACCCAAAAGTGAAAGTACAATTACAGGCCTGTAACCTTAAGAAAACTGCCTGCAACTCACATGCTGTCTGATACTAAAATCTTCACAAGGAACCATTTTCAAACAGAAATACAAATTTTGAGACTTTGGGGTGGAATATTAAGCTAACCATGCCCATAGTTTTGAAAGACTATGAAAATATGCAACACAAGAGCACATTTGAAGACTGATGGGGAAAGTGCCTATGTAATTCTGTATTATCTTTGCCAAAGTTTTCCTAGGGACAGACTTATTCCTATACTACCTACAGAGAACATGGTCAAGGGAACGCGTAAGAGTTTATGGTCTTGATTCTCACCTGGCCAACTATGCTTTTTCCCTACGAACAAGGGGCGGTCAACAGGCTAAATGAGTGACTTTGTTCTCCAGCCACCAGAAACAAGCAGTGACTGTTCAGGCTCCAACATCATGGGCAGGCACACAAACCCCATTGTGAGAAATTGCAAGGCTTACAAAGCCATCCTGTGGTCATCAGCCCTGGATCAAAAACAGCAGAAGCCTGAAAAAGAGAATGGTTAATCCTTTTACTGTATTTTCATTAACCATTACCATACCTACCTTACCTTACCTTACCTTACCTTACCTTACCTTACCTTACCTTACCTTATCTTACCTTAACCTTACCTTATCTCTCTACCCTACCCTACCCTTCCCTACCCCACCCTACCCTTCNCTTCCTCTTACGCGAGGCTGGCTCAGCGTGCCACATAGAGCAGCCGTAATGGCTGACATTTGGGGGCATCCGCTTCTCTCACTCGCGTTTCTATTGTTAAGATACAACGGACCGTTGGGGTATTAACGGGGGTTATCGCAATGGGAAGTCTGTGTGTGCGGTGAAAAACAAAGGGAGGAGGGGGTCAAAATAAATAATTCGATGAAATTTAATAAATAAATTAGTACCGGTAAATAAAATGAACTGAGAAAAACTGATAAATAAAATAAAGAAATCTAACATAGAAAGTTAGTATGAGGGAAGAGAGCAAAATAAACGTTACGCATACAAAAAAATAAAGAGCCTTTTTTAGTTATTTATCAAGGATTCATACCTTTGGATGACATCAGGTCCAGGTCATTGCTACATTATAACTCATCATATGCCTAAGAACTGGATTGAGGTGGCAGTTTCATCAGTTACTCAGAGATATTACAAATAGACAATGATGATAAAATTAAGAAACACATGACAATTAAATCAAATGATCATTCATTAATTTCTGGCACTACATTTGATCTTGGCCTGTCCTTGCAAAAGCTAGAGCCAGGACTGAGCCCGATACTATTAAATCAAACTATTAAAACAGTACATTAATGAACTATAAAAGTGCTACCATACAATCATCATACTATTTCTTCAAAGGCAAAGCCTGTTTAACAGTTGACTGATGATGAATAAGAATGCTAATATATCTGTGTATAAATGCTACCAAAATTTTCACCAGTGAATAAAAGGTAAGATTCATACTTTTTATTATTCACATCCATAGTTAAATAACAATAATTCCAGGGTCTAAAGAAAAGAATAAGATTTTGAAATCAAGAGGAGCAATGGAGCCACGTGTTGTGAAAAGGTTTCAAATTAATAAACTAAAGAGACAATAATACACTCAAATAATTTATATAATATGATTATATATTTACTTGTTATTTTAATTATTTATCGTGTTCTTAAAGGAACAGGGATAGCTATCTGCTTCACAGCCTTAAAAATCAGCAATATTTTTTCATAAATTTTCTACCCCTCACACGTTTTCTTCGCCCGAGCGCTTCTGAGAAAATGCAGCTTGAAAGTCGGGATTTTCACACCGCGCGGGCCGCCATAACTGGTCGTCCGGTCAGCGCGGGAATAAGGCGTGACGTCATAAAGCGAGAGGCGAGCTAATAGTCGTTGTGCGAAGAGAATTATCCACATGCAATAACTTTCCCTGGTGCTAAATTTTATGCCTTTTTTTTATATATGATCATTAAGTCTTTTGTTGAAGACTGTGAACA
>JAWQUT010000873.1:2385-14719 GCA_033807755.1 Ellobium chinense
GTGGCTCTTACTTCAATTTTAATTAAATGTTTGGAGAGAATTGTACTGTCTAGGTTATTGCCATTTGTGAAACCGTTCCAGGACCCAATGCAGTTTGCTTATCGTGAACAGAGAGGTGTTGATGATGCCATTCTTTTCTTTTTAGATAATATCTACAAACACATTGACACACCCAAGAACTATGTCAGGATTCTGTTCGTGGATTTTTCTAGTGCATTCAATACCATCCAACCTCACTTACTTATTTCAAAACTTTTAAACATGAAGGTAAACAAAAATATTGTTGCATGGATTTTGGATTTTCTCACACATCGACCCCAGTATGTTAAATTAAAAGCAAGTATTGGTAGCAAGGGTCCAGATACACATTATTTCATATCATCAAATGTCTCCACGAACACAGGCGCGCCTCAAGGCTGCGTACTGTCACCTGCTCTTTTCACAATCTATACAAGCCAGTGCAAAAGTGAACATGCAAGTATTCCTATAATAATGTTTACAGATGATACCACCATACAAGGATTGATTTCTGGACCATGTGATGAAGAGGCTTATCTAAATACAATTCAGTGGTTTACCCAGTGGTGTGAAGATCAATGGTTATTGATTTTAGAACACATGCAACTCCACTACCATTGCTTAATATCTATAATGAAAATGTCGAAAGAGTTGAGTGTTACAAATATCTTGGAACCCACACTGACTCTAGGCTCGATTGGCATATCCATACCTCCTCAGTTCACGCCAAGGCGAACAAACGAATGTATTTCTTGAGGAAACTTTTATATTTTAATATTGATAGAACACTCATTCACATGTTCTACAAGTCAACTATATAGAGTGTCATCTTATTTTGCATAACAGCATGGGGAGGAAATGCAAAGGAGCAAGACACGAACAAATTAACAACTCCATCCTCAAAAAAGTTGCTATTTAACCAGCAGGGAATACATCGACTTTGAAGAACTATACACTCATTCCTGCAAGCAAAAGTTCAAATCAATTTTGAGTGACTGCTCTCACCCCCTATTCCATCAGATAATCCGATCTCAAAGAAGTAGAGGGATACTATTCTTAAAAACGCACAGAGAGCGATACAGGCGATCTTTTTTGCCATCAGCCATTCGCCTTAGCAGTGTTTCTTAATGTGGTATGCTTGTACGTAAAGCGTGGTGTGCAGGGATGGGTATAGGTGCAGGGATGTGTGTGTGTGAGTTAACATTATTAATCTGTTTGTATTTTTCATTGTATTGTTATAAATGCTGTGAAAACGAATTTCCAAATCTGGATAATAAAGGTTTAGCTTATCTTATCTTATCTTATCTTATCTTATCTTATCTATATCGATTTGTAGATGTGCAGTCTAATTGTCCAGTTCAGTAGAGACCTATATCGATTTGTAGATGCGTAGTCTAACTGTCCAGTTCAGTAGAGACCTATATCGATTTGTAGATGTGTAGTTTAACTGTCCAGTTCAGTAGAGACCTATATCGATTTGTAGATGTGTAGTCTAATTGTCCAGTTCAGTAGAGACCTATATCGATCTGTAGATGTGTAGTTTAATTGTCCAGTTCAGTAGAGACCTTAATCGATTTGTAGATGTGTAGTTTAATTGTCCAGTTCAGTAGAGACCTATATCGATTTGTAGATGTGAAATCTGGGCGCCAAAACCAGTAGACATACATTGATATACTGATGTGTAACCTCCAGCCCACTCAAAGTGCCATGTGTGTAGTCAAAGTTAAGTGTGAGCAAAATGTTATTGGGAAAAGGTCGTACATAGATATCTCAAAGGCTTAATGCTAGTTAAGTCTGAGAGTAAACGGCAAAGCCTCTGTGGTTTGGAATATGGCAATCAAAGAAAGACATTGACGATTAAACACAGAAAACCTCTTATTTAAGCTACTACCTACTCACATGACTGTATACTGTTATCGTAGGATTCTTATCTTCAAAGTCCACGGAAAGCACACTATGGAAATGCACAAAATTGCAGGATCCCCAAGACAACATTCATTGACATGTCTCTAGCTTAGCCTTTAAGGCATCATTGCCAGCCCCCACATTACTCAAGGGAAATAACACTGAAGATATCATTTGGAGATACATCTGCAAGCTGCGGTTATCTTTCTTTTCTATAACCCCTCCCAAGGTTTTTGACACCTATTGTTTTTTGTTCTTTTGGCTCTATTAACATTTTGTGTGATTCTATATATACCACTGTGATTTCGGGAAATTTCTTCCATGGAGGTTAAAGTACTTTTTTTGCCCGATCTTTTAACGGGAAGAAAAAGAGGGGTCAACGCCAAAAATTTTTCACAAATGTCTTTCGGAAAAGGTCACCTCGAATTCTGATTTGGTCGCCAATTTTTCATTTGGCTGGCTTTGACCGCCTGCGAATACATAGGCCTACAAAATTATTTTTTTTTTAATCTAGAATGTTGAAATTGTACCTGCATCTTTAAAATTGGATGCTTTATTTAGATCACGGGTCATTTTACACATCTCTACACTCTGACACAGGCTGGCAGGGGCCCAAACACGGGGGATTTCATGTTTTAGCGGAGTAATTGGGTTGTACACAATAAGTAATTTTCCCTTCTAATAGGTGTCACAAACGTTAATCTCTTCCAACATTTTAATTATTTTCTACATATGTTTTAAGGAGTCAGTAGTGATGCATTCTCTACTGTTGAAGTGCCTCTTTCTTGCTTCTTTAATGACAGAGAACGACATTCCTGTGGTGAGGTATATCTGCAGAGGGACACAGAAAATTTTTATGGTCTCACTCACTGAAATGAATTGAATGAGGTGCTGATAGCCTTTGTTAGTTTCCTGGAGAAATATGCAACTATCAGCTGCCAAGCACATTCATTTCCCTATAAAATGGTGCCCATGTTGCTGAAATATCTGTCTTAGATCATTTTTATGGCCCAATTTAGAGTTTGATACCTCTTAAAATAGCCAGTTCTCTTTATGACATACCCAGTGCTACATTGAAAGCTCCCATGAACCTACAGCCCAACCCTAAAATTTTGCCATGGTAGTCTATTTGGAGGGAAATAGTAGGGAACGGTCAGAGGAATGTGACTTGGGAGTGATTGGGAGGGAAGGAGAAAAGTGACCCCCTCTTGGCTTGTCATTGTTTTCTTGTAAACACTTTGGCATGAGCAGGTAGTTTTTAGTTGACCATATTTGCAAGCCGTAATGGTCAAATCCACACATTTAAAACCTAAAATTGATAATATTGGCATTTCTTAAAGGGTCATTCTGTTATTGGTGAGGGAAGAAGAACTGGAGAAACAAAAGTTTGGTTGATCTGCCCAAAAGATTTAAAGAAAATGCAGCTTCCTTTGACAATACCATATGCGCCTATGGGGTGGGCTAAGAAGGGGTGAGGTGGTGATTTTTTTTTAACCCTTTGTTTACTATCGGGACTTGAAAGTTCCATCCAATTTTTTTAATTCACCAAAGTCAAAATTTTCATCCAAACCACTTATCCACCTTTTCGGCCTGTAACTATTAATTACGACTTCCGTTTACTAGCCATTGTTGATCGATTGAGACGTTCGAGACCGCTCGTACAAGAAAACAACTTTCACTATCCAGATTTCAGCTGTCAGCATCAAAGGTGAGTACAAACTTATTCTGTAGCATATCTTTCTATCTTATGAATGCTGATGATACTTTTTTCTTCATTCAGTAGGTTATAATGCTCCCTCAACATGCATAAATTTACACTGCCTGTGACCTGGTTTTGCAAGCATGGTTGAATATTAGGTGGGACTTGAAAGTCCCGACAGAATGTACAGGTCGTCCAGTTCACTTCCGGGACTTTTTAGTCCCAAATGATCATGTTAGCATTTTAGCCGATATTTTACGCCCAGGCTGTTGAGTAAAGACCTGTTTGTGAGTTTTTTGGCTTAAATCTTAGACACTATCTCTAAGTTTAAACTAGTCTAGACTGGATTCTAGATGCATTGTTGTTGTGAATTCTTCAGGAAAGCCAGGGAGGTAAATGGCTTTCTGACTGAATTATACTTATAGGCTACTGCTTAGGCAAGTTACAAATAGCCCATTATAAATTATCAACTTTGGCAGATAGGTACAAAGGTATGAGTATTCCTTTTTTTTTGTTTTTGTTTTTGTTGTTGTTTTTTATTTCTCCTTTTTCATACTTTCTGAACTATTGATATGTATTGTACTGTGATTGGCTTCGGCCTAAATAAATTTGAACTTGAACTTGAACTATAACTATCAAGTGCCACCAGTCAGACCAGCCTGAAAATTCTCCTTCATATCTTCACAAAGCAAAAAATCTAGACTAGTTGCAACATGTCTAAGACGATTTACTTTTTATTTCTTTGGATAGGATGGATTCAAGCGAAGACACCGCAACGAGCTCTAGGCTTAGACGACAGGCAGCTCGTTTCAGTAGTGCAGAGGCCCAACTATTGCTTGAGGACTTGCCTTCAGACCATTCGAATTGCACTGATGAGGAGATTGACTCGGATCCAGATGATCCAGACTTCCAACTCGTTGTCCTTGCAGCAAACCGGCGTATCCCAGACAGACTTGATTTTGACGGTGAGGAGGACGAGGAGGAGACTTCAGATGCGCCCACTCAACCCGCTCAAAACCGTAGACCAGTGATTGACCACAATTAAAGAAGACGATCAGTTGATAGAACCACCCGAGAGTTCAATAAGCATGATGACGAATGGATTTATCTATCATCAGTTCAGTTCGTAGAAAGTGAATAACGCACTGTTTTTTACAGACTGGAAGGCTTTGACTCACAGCTTTGGGTTTTATCACGTTAGATTAGTTGTCTGGATCTGATTTAGTTTCATTTATAAGTGAATCGAAAAGCCTGACAAGTAAAAGTATATTATACTAACTCACAGCTGACTTAGCTTTGGATTTCATGATTACCTAAGTTGTTTGATTGGATGTTTACTTGTTGATAGAACTATTAGTGGTTTGAGTTATGGTTTTACGGCGCGTGAGCACGAATATGGTCAGATTCCGCCTGATAGCACTAATAAAATTATCAATAATTTGCAAAAGGTACCAAATACAAATTTGTTTTGTCTATTTGTTTGAGTTGGCATTTAGCAGCTTTATGCAGACAAGTTACTTTGTGCCAGGCATTGAATCCAAAGTAGGGATAATTCAGATTAGAAGCTTGACTACAGAACAAAATCATATCCTGAAAATCTACAATAGTCTTGACAACTTTCATTTCAGGCCCAATTGCCCAGCACTTTCTGGGATGCAGCGCACCAGGTAGCTTTTTCCTAAAGTTTTTTGACCAAGAAATCCAGGAAAATATCGTCTACCAAACCAACCTGTACATAACCCAGCGGGAGAGACGCATCGCCCCAGTTACGCAGAGAAACTTGTTTGCCTTCATTAGCATAAACTTCCTGATGGGATACCACATATTACCATCATATACCATTATTGGAGCAGCGATAGAGACCTGGGTGTAGCTTTCGTTTCAGGTGCCATGACGAGAGACAGATTCTCCCAGGTGCTGTCAAATATCCATCTGGCAGACAACAGGAATCTTGCCCCTGAGGACAAACTCGCCAAAGTCAGACCTCTCATCAAGATGGCAAACGAAAATTTTGCACACCTTTATGATGCCAGGAAAGTCCAAAGTATTGATGAATCTATGATTCTGTTCAAGGGTAGGAGCTCCCTCAAACAATATTGCCCCATGAAACCCATCACGAGGGGTTACAAAGTTTGGGTCAGGGCAGATGATGATGGATACATTTCAAAATTTGACGTTTACCAGGGCAAAAACGGCGAGGAAAATCGACAGTTTTCGGGCTTTGGGTTAGGAGAAGCTGTGGTCCTGGAGATGATGAAAGAACTGTTTGATGAGGGACATGAGGTATACTTTGACAATGTTTTTCTCTTCGATGCCCCTCATGGTCTACTTGGCATCAAGGAACACTTCAGCTTGCGGAACAATCCGCTCCAACAGAACAGGACTCCCCAAATATCTGAAGACCGATCGTGAGCTTGAGAGAGGGGAGTATGACTTCAGGACTGCAGGTGGATTTTCATTCTTTGGTTGGAACGACAATAAACTAGTGACAGTGCTTTCCAACTTTCACGGGACTGGAAATGCCACTGTCAGCCGCACTGGGAAAGATGGCACCCAGGAGGAGGTAAACTGTCCAGTGGCCATCAGGGACTATAACAAACATATGGGGGGGNGGGGGGGGGGTAGATAAGGCAGACACGCTCTGCAGCTTGTATGGCCTGAACAGAAAATCTAAGAAATGGTGGCAGAGAATTTTCTTTGGAATCGTGGAGAGAATGTTGAGCAACTCCTGCATTGTCTTCAACAAATTGGAAGATGCCACAATGCCCCTCCTGACCTTCCGCAGACTTGTGACTCAGCATCTGATAACACTGTCCAAGCCACCCCAAATTGGACGACCACTATCTGTCAGTAGGTCTCCCTCTCCCAACATTCCTGCCAAGCGGAGGAAGACTGACTACAGTGTGGCTCGAGATGTCAGAGTGGCTAATTTGGGGGCTCACTGGGTCGTCTTCTCGGAAAAGAGGGGCAGATGTGAGGTGTGCTCCAAGAAGAAAATTGAATCTAGGCCTCACTCCCAGTGCAGCACCTGCCATGTTTTTCTGTGCTGTAATGAGAAGAAGCAGTGCTTTGCAGAGTTTCACGAAGTGATTTAGAAAGTGGATGTATGGACCATTCTTTTGAAATTATTCTTGTCTCATTTATTTTCCTTTCAAAGTTATTTGCTTTTCTGGGGATGGGGGTANGGGGGGGGAATAAGGCTGGAGTTTACTGTTATAATGGATAAGTAAAATTTGAATCTTTTGCCTTCATTTGAGTACAATGGGTGTTTGTCAGCACGATAGGCATTTGTTTGTTTTGACATCACTTTCTCCTGCTTTGTCACTATTTCTGTGTGTACCTCCTTTTGTCATATTTGTTTCAAAAGTTGTATCTGCTTGAAGCACGCAGTATTGTTCTTACACTTCAGTCTGGGAAAACTAAACCGAAAATAACTTTTTTGACCTGATTTTTCTAAGTGAGACTTTTACGTCCCATCCACTGGAAAACACTGCCGGGACTTATAAGTCCCACCTCCTACAAAGTACAGAAAATACAAAAAATTACTAAATTACACATAGGGACTACTTATTACCATTTCCAGAGAGGCTACTATAGCATTTTCAGTCACTACGGCAGAAATGTCAATTCCCCCTCTTCTCCTTTCCCCTTCCAGCGTTTATGAGGTTAGACGACCACACGCGTTGGCCAGTCGACCTCTCTGAACAAAACAATGCCCAGATAACTTTATGTTATCCAGTTTCTCTTGGTGTCAAAGGACTATTATTACTATTACTACTACCACTGCTATAAGTAAGCTGCTACGACAACAACAACACCAACAACAGCTACTACTACTATTACTACTTATAATAATAATGATAACCATAATAACAATAATTGCAATAATAATAATAGTGTTCATCGTCATATTCACCGCTTTCTGAAGAAATTTGTTGTCATCACAAAAGAAAACACAGCAGTTGTCAAGAATCTTCGAAAGCAAGGCAAAAACTGACCATCAACTGTGATGGATGGCGGTCAAGTCTCGAAAGTACACAAGTGCACCTGATACAAACTATGCACAGTTATTTCTAAGCCTTGTTGCCACCGATGGAGTAATCAAAGGTCCCTTAGGGGGTACTGCCTGTTTAGTAAAGTCATTGCATAATCTGTGGACAGAGATCGGACTGTCCTGCAGCGGTCAGTGTAAAACTATAACGGAAGAATCATCGTTGGGACAAAAGTCTCTCAGAATTGACCATGGAAATTTCTCTTTAAGAGAGTGGTGTCAGCCAGACCCACGAAGTACCCACATAAATTCTTCTTTTGGAGTGTGGTGTCAGTTAGAGTCCACGACATATGGGAAGGGAAATCCGTATGAATTCTTCTTTAAGAATGTGGTGTGAATAAGACCCCACGACGTACGCCAGGCATGGTTTTTAGCTAAGTACGGCGAAGGTTAAACAAACTACAGTATGTGATTTTCATTGACCATGTACATGCAATAAACAACCTGCTAAGTCGAATGACCCATGGCCGATGTCTAAATTTACAATACGGGAAATACCTGTAGTTGCTTTTACTATTAAGAATATTTTATTTTGGTACCTCTCTACGTATATACAAATACATTAGATGCAAGTTTGTATTTATCACCGCCGTCAGGAACAAACAAATCAATCTTATATTATAAAAAATACAAAAAAACTCGTGAAATTGTGTACGAGCCATATCTCGGCTGTTTGTGTACCAACCGACTTCTGCATACGCCTTTCTTTTAGTCTAAAGGTGTTTCTTATGGTACTTTCATTGCCTTTAACTGTCCGTAAGTATTATTTTGATAATTGCGTAAATTTCCTTTGTTTCTTGGTTACGGTCCCAGTTCAGTGTTTTTAAAATGGCCATACGTCATTGGTTTTTGCTGTTCGCTATTAAATGTTTACTTGCGGTCCCCGAAATTGAAACCGCACATTGAAGACATTCGTATCAGACGCCGGTTCGAGTACTTAGCAGAGCTCAGTCGATCGCCAGAGTGAACATAATCATCGGTACGGAAAGGAAGAGATTCAGTAGAGTGAACATGGCTTACGTCGTATGAACCGACAGTGCGAATACTAGTGCTTTCCGATTGGAAGATGTATGTTCATTACTTAGCTCTACCAAATGTCAATTAACGTTCCCGCCATGCATACCGCGGGGGTTAATTTCTCCACTGATTTCGTCAAATTGCTGTATAAGTCACAAATCCACCATAACTGGTCCTTTTCATTTTGTTTGATTAGTGAGCAGCGGTATTCCGGACTGTCTCCGAAAGGTATAGAAAATGGAATTTCCCATATCTGAATGACTTGTTCCACTTTTTAAATTAACATGCATGCTCATGACGTCACTACTATTGTGGTGTCTGCAGCCAACTTAGCGTCTTAAGGCCAAATTCCCCGAATATGGCGGGTTTTTAAGGAGGCTGCTGCTAATAAAAGTCGTTTGGCTTGTTATATTTTTTTTTCTCAGTTTAACCGATATGTTTACATACAAGGACATGTTTGAGCATAATAAATAATAAAAGAGAAGCAGTGTAAATGCTGTAGTAGCAGTTAGTCGTTTGCTTCACATAATAACCCCGCATATTTGCGGGTATTTTTACTAGCATAATAGAATCATGTCAAAGTACAACCGTATGTATAAAGCGGCACAACCGCGGAATGTCAAACAACCTGTCATATTACCACATGTCCCTACTAAATCTCAATAAGAAAATGTACCCCACCCCCTCATTTTTTCCAATTTTTTTATTTAGCTGGTTTTGACGCGTGCGAATACATAGGCCTGCACATATTTTTTTTTTTGGTCTAGAAGGCTCAAATTGTACCTGAAACTTTAGAATTGGATGCAGTGACATGAATTGACTGTTTTAAGTGTTGCCCCCACATCTTTTCTAATTTATGGCGATATATGTTTTGTGTAGCAACCTAAAAACCGACACACTGCAACACAACATCTTATTATTGGTAGTCTCGCGCTAAATATAATATGAAATTGCAAGTTTCTAACATAACATTAGGTACCTGATTATTTCCACAGTAACCACCCCCCATCCCACCCCACCCCCATCCCAAAAAGTCTCGATATGTCATGGCACGCAGGTGATTGCTAATGCTTATTGGACATTTCAGACAAGGACAGAAACATCCACTATCAACAAAGGAAAAAAAATGTTCAGAATATAAATATGAATGCATTGTGAAATAAAGTGTGATTATGTGTATATTAATATTTGGCACAGTATATATTATTATATTTGCTCTTTTTCTTCCCAACAATTAGCCTACGTTGACAGCAGCATCTGGGGTTATTAAAAAGTAATGTATTATAATTTAATATAGACAACCATAGATGTGCGTTCACCAATAAAATTTGTAGATTATTCTGCAGGCCACGCATTAGGGTTGCAAGTTCATGTCTAGATTACCACCCCTATACCCAGTAATGACCGTTTTTGAGTTTGGACCAACCGTGACGGCAAGCCAGTTCTGTTGTGCCATTTGATGTTATGAATAATTTGAAACAATATTATTTTAAAATGAAAAAAAAAAAAAAGTAGGGCACGCCTACTTCCAAATCCAATGGACTCCTTGCCTCTTTACATTGGTAAACGTTTTTTTTGATCGCCCTTATATATATATACTGTCCTGTGGGGTCTTGGTAGGATAATTTAATACCCATCTTAAACAACATTTGAACGTTGTTTAACATTGTGGTACAGTAGATTCTTGCCACTTTAATTTAAATCAGTAGTATCTCGTAGGAAGACTTCTCCAATAAGTTAAAAGATAATTGGGAGCTTGCAATAATAGCCAAAACCCCACATCGAATTTCAATCTCTGAATAAAATGTGATTCTATGAAAATTTCTCACATTTTTAAGATGTCCGTATAGACTGGCTACATTCATGTCCCATACTAACACTTCGACTCTTGTAATCTTGTAATCTCGGCGAGAAACGAAATGAACCAAACAGCCATCAGTATGAAGTCAAGCGACCTGGTTAGTGACGAGGTACGCAGGGTACTGCAGTGGATAATCTCCGGAGTCTTGATGATGATTATCTGCACTTTTGGCATTGTCTCAAACATCATAAACATCATCTGTTTTGTGCGACAAGGTCTAGATGATTCCATTAATATTAGTTTATTGGGTAATTGGACTGTTTGTTTCATTATGATACATTTTATATTTTTATTATTTATTATTTTATTCATAGAGCTGTGAATACGTTCGCCAAGCTCGCGGTTAGATCGAGATCTTGTCAAATTTAGTGAGTAAACGTCGCGGAGAGAGTCATGGTATGAGCTGGAATACAATTACATACATAGAAACGCGATGCCGTTGTAACCTCACAAAACCTTGCCTAATAATTTGATTCTAACCTGCTGGATTTAGTAAAAATTATACCATTTTAGTTTCCCTCTCGCTTGGACATCTCAAAACCATGCACATCTCAAAGCTACGGGGAACTCCCGTTTTTTATTAAATTCATTTTTCAACGATACTCAAAGTTATCAGCTTGATGTTATTGCATAGATCTAAGGTAATACATAAACGGTAAAGGATTGGCAACAATAGGCACTAATATGAATTTAATCTGTTTACTTTCTGCGCTATAGTAATTAGTACTATAGTTTCTTAATTATTATTAACAAATTCTTTCTTTTTTTTTTTTTAAATCACCTCCTTCCCATCAATCACTGTTTGTTGTTGTTTGGTTTTTTTTCTAAACTGAATCATCTGTCAGCACTTTCCCATGACTGCAATTTTTCCATGAATTGCAATTCGTTCACCACCGTTTGCCCATAGATTGTAGACCTATTCATTTTTCATCTTTGGGCCCTATACATGAACTGTGCTAGTCTACAAATTTTGCTGTGATTTCGGTTTCCTTTTATTTTTTCGCTTAGGGAGATTTTAGTATTCCTTTGTCTATCAATTGAACACTATCATCTTTCTTCATTTTCCTATAAAATTTCAGAGAAACTGTCGTTTCTGTCTACAGGTCTAGCCATATCGGACCTGGGAGGACTCACGATGGCTCTATGTACATCCATCGGTCACTACCCACTCTTTGAGATACTGGATGTGCCTGTGACTATGGTGAACTTCGTGGTCTATATGTGTGGCCCCCCGTTCTTTTTGTTTACTGGAACTACATCATGGATCACAGCCTTGATTACCCTGGAAAGATGTCTGTGTATCACAATACCCTTGAAGGTTCATGTTATTTGTGTGCCGAATAGGAAAAACCGTCGGATATACCAATGGGTAGTTTTGAGCTAATGCCCTGAAGAGTCGGATTTCGACTTTCTGAGCCAAACTGAGATTTCTGCGGAATCAGATTATTCATTCATAATCTTTCATTTTATGTAACTTTTATTAATGAAAATGAGGTTTAAGTGTAGTTTCTCAGTCTTATAATGAGGCACCCTTCGCTTAAAGGCGTGGTTAAAATGACTCTAATCTCAATTCTCTCCAAATCTATATACGGCTACAGTAAGTTTACAAATTTGTCAATAACTTTGGAACTGTTAAACATTATCGCAAATAAAATGCGAACTGCTCAGAAACGAATGGGTATTAATATTCTGTCAATAACTTAAGTTTCATATCTTGAAAGATGTAAAGGGTTTTCCCATGTACTCATAAATAGTTATTATTCTAGACACCTGCATAATTGTG